>JAOTQQ010000039.1:36343-50463 GCA_026546715.1 Gallinago undulata | reverse complement strand
AGCCACCACCCCCCGAGCCCCCCAGCCCCCCCACCTGATCTCGTTGACGCGGGGCAGGGGGTGCATCACCACCATCTTCTCCTTGGCACGGGTCATGATGTGGGGGGTGAGGATGAACTGCCCAAAGCACTGCAGGGGGGGACACGGGGGACACACAGCCCTGAGCCACTGCTGCCCCCCACACTGGGGCCAGATCCCCCCCATCTCGCCCCCCCCTCTCAGCACTCACAGCCTCGTACTCCTCGGGCAGACGGAACCGCTCCTTCTGGATGCGGGTCATGTAGAGCACGTCGGTGTCCGGCAGCGCCTCCTCGATGCTCCCAAACTCCTCCTGGGGCAGCACCGTCAGCGGGGCTGGGCTGTGGGCCCCCCGACACCCCCCTCCCATCCCCAAACCCCCCATACCCACCTGCTTGATGCCCTTGGAGGCCACGAAGCTGGTGATGTCGGGGGGCATGCGCAGGCCGGGGGGGGTGACGTAGCGCAGGTTGACGCGGTAGAGGGTGAGCAGCCGGGCCAGCGAGTGCACCGTGCGTCCGTGCTTCAGGTCGCCCACCATGGTGATCTGGGGACAGCCCTCCCTCAGTCAGACCTCAGGAAGGGCCCTTCAACCCCGCATCCCCCCTCCCCAGCCCCGTGGCCGTACCGTCATGCCGTTGACGGTGCCCAGCTCCTCGCGGATGGTGAAGATGTCCAGCAGCGCCTGCGTAGGGTGCTCCCCCACCCCGTCCCCCGCGTTGATCACCGGCTTGCGGCAGTGCTTGGCGGCCAGCTGGGGGGCAGCACGGGCAGGGGGCTCAGTGCCGGCAGGACACGTCCCCCCCAAGCCCACAGGGGGACACACAGCCTTGCCCCATAGCACTATCCCCACTGTGGGGACAGGACCACCAACACCTTCAGGGTTGGACATGGGACACCCAGCCCCATGGGGGCCAAGGTAGGACCTGCCCCACAGCACCGGTTGCCATCCCCGCCATTGGGGTGTGCCCCCCCCCCCCCACCATCTTCATGGCTAGCCACATCCCCCCCAGCCCCACATGGGAACATAGCCCTGCCCCACAGCAGGTCACCATCCCTGCCACCAGGGTAGGACCCCCAGCACCTTCCAGACTGGAGGTAGCTCCCCCAGCCCCACCTGGCCAGGGTAGGACCTGCCCAGCCCACCCCACCAGGGAACACAACACTGCCCCATAGTGCAGATCACCACCCCTGCCCCCAGGGCAGGACCCCCAACACCTTCAGGGTTGGACTAGGAACCCCAACACCTCCAGGGCTGGAGGTGGCCCCCCCAGTCCCTCTCACCTCGACGGCGCCCGGCTGGGGGTGCCGCAGCACCAGCACATCAGCGTAGCAGCACATGGTCTGCACGGAGTCGGCCAGCGACTCGCCCTTCTGCACCGAGGAGGTGGCCTCCGAGAAGGACAGGACGGAGCCGCCCATCCGGCTCATGGCCGCTGCAAAGGAGCTGCTGGTCCGTGTGCTGGCCTCGTAGAACATGGACGCCATCACCTTGCCCTAGGGAGGGGGGGGACACACACTGTCACCTCAGGGAGCCTAGGGGTGCTTGTGCCCGGCGCAGGGCTCTCACAGCTCATCTTGGGGTGCTTGGGCAGCCCCCCCACCCCATGACCAGCTCACCTTGAGGATATCCAGGCTCCGCTCCTTCTGCACCAGCATGCGCAGGGTGTGTGACAAGTTGAACAGATGTGACAACTGCAGGGACAGAGGGGTGGCTCAGACGGGGTGTGTGTGACACCCCCTTGGAGTGCAGAAAGCTGGGTTCCCCCCCCGGGGGCCCACCTCCCCAGCCCCCGGGCACCTGGTCCTTGGAGAAGTTCTGGACAGAGAGGACGTGCTGCCCGATGAGGGAGGAGGGCGGGAACTGGAATGTGCCCTGGGAGGACACCTGGCGTGGGAAGGGGCACGGCGGGAAGAGGCACGTCGGGAAGGGGCCCGGCGGGTAGAAGTAGCTGTCCTGGATGGCAGTGGGATCTGTGGCACCGAGAGCAGATGGTCAGCCCACGGGGGTGGTCCCAGCCTGGACGCCACAGGACCCCCAGACCCTCAGGCACTCACCCGCCTCTGCCATCTTCCTGCCGGCCTTGTCCCTGGTGTCCTCGGCTGCGGTGGGAGAGGGGAGCAGCGGTGTCAGGGGGTGCGGGTGGCTGCGGTGCGGCACAGCCCTCCCGGCACTCAGCAGCACCGAGCGAAAGCAGCGTGGGGCCTGACGCCGGGGTGATGGCCGCCCAGAGCCGGGGTGATGGCCGCCCAGAGCCGGGGCGAGCCAAGCTCCGCTGCGGCAGCACGTCTGTCTCCCCACGCGCCCCGCAAAAACCCAATCGGACGCAACCCCAAATCACACTGGCAGGCGAGGGGTCCCCGAGGTGCCGCGCGGGAGGGGAGCGGGCTGGCACGGCTGTGCCCTGCTCTGTGGTGGCCGGCCCCAAGACAGGGAGCCGGGGTAGCACCATCAGCCCGGGGGTAGCACCATCAGCCCGGGGCCAGCGCGGCACCTGGGGGAGGGGATGCACTCATCGGCTGCGGTTAGTGCCATTAGTACGGCCGCGACTCATTGTCTGAGTGAGTGTCCCCCCCGACATTACCGGTGCCTCGGGCGCCCGGGCGGTACACGGCTCCCAGCCTCCGGAACGCTGAACGGGACACAAGGGCCGGCGTCAGCAGGGCCGTCCGCCTGCGGCCACAGACACGGCCCCGGGGGCTTGCTGCCCCCCACACCCCGCCACCCCGCATGCCCCCCCCTACCTGGCAGCCCGGGGTCGGATGCCCGGTGGATGCGGGGCGGGAGGTGGAAGCGCCCCTCGCCCATGGGGCCGGCCCGGCGGGGGCTGGAGGCTCGGCCACGCAGCATCTCGCTGGGTGCCACGTGCCGCGGCCGCTCGGGGGTCTGTGGGGAGAGGGCGAGCTGGAGCTGGAGCCGGGGTGGGGTGAGGACCCCCCATCCCAGCCCCGGGCACCCCAGTACCTTCACGGTCTCCTTGGCGGGGGCCGTGTGCGGTGGCAGCACAGCTCCTGAGGGCCACTTCTTCACGTCCTGCCCGTAGCCGGGGGGCACCAGCACCTGCAGCCATGGGGGAGGTAGAGGGGGGAGTTGGGAGAGGCAGAGGGGGGAGAGTGGGGGGGGGGAGAGGGGGGAGAGTTGGGGGAGGTAGAGGGGGGAGAGTTGGGGGAGAGTTGGGGGAGAGTTGGGGGAGAGTTGGGGGAGAGTTGGGGGAGGTAGAGGGGGGAGTTGGGGGAGTGATAGTGGGACCCACAAAACGCAGGAGGAAGGGTACCCAGGACCTTACCTGCCCATCGATGTAGGCGACCTCCCCGCGTAGGACCACCCTCCGCACCGTCCCCTTCACCTTCATGCCCTCGAAGGGGGTCCAGCGGGCCTTGGAGAAGGCCGTGTGGCTGGGGATGATCCATTCATGCTCCAGGTCCACCTGTGGGCACAGCGGCAGGGTCAGAGGCAGCAGGGACAGGGACAGACCAGGGTGGGCAGGGACCCACCTCCACATAGGTGTCCTCCTGGGCCGGCAGCCCAAAGATCTTGCGGGGGTTCTCGTAGAGGCGCTGGATGATGTCCTCCACCGTCAGCCGTCCCTCGGAGACGGCCGTCAGCAGCAGGGGCAGCATGGTCTCCAGGCCAGGGTAGCCAGGGGGGGGCTCCGGCCCCTGCTTCTCCTCCAGCGTGTGGGGGGCTGCAGGATGGAGACCATCACCATCCCACGCTGCCGTCCCCACCCCACGCTCCCGCCCCTCAGCCACCGTGTCCCCCCCCAGGGCTCACCGTGGTCCGTGGCGAAGCAGTCGATGGTGTCCATGTTGTCCCAGAGTGCCTCCACGTCCTGGCGGGTGCCCAGCGCTGGCCGCACGGCCGCACGGCCCTCCCCGAGGCGCCCCAGGTCGTCCTGGCTCAGGAAGAGGTGGTGTGGGGCCACCTCGCAGGTCACCGGCACCCCCTTCTGCTTGGCCGCCTTGATGAGGAGGATCTGGGGGAGTGGTTGAAGGGGGTAGCCGCTGTGAGGGGGGAGCCCAAAGACCCCCCAACACCCTGTCGCAGGGTCCCGCCATCCCCCCCCCCCCCCCCCCCGGCTCTGCTCACCTCCTCCCTGCGGGCCACGTGGCAGATGTGCACAGGGCGCTGGTAGAGCTGGGCCACCATCAGGACGGCGGCCACCGTCTGCCGCTCGGCGTGTGCCACCACGGGGAGGTGCCGCGGCCACTGCTCGAAGTGCTGGAGGGGGGGGGACAAGGGCTGGTGGGTGCCGGTGGCGGGAACCGGGTCCTCCCCCGGGCCAGCCCCAGCCCGTGGTGGCCCACCTCCATCCACAGCGAGGTGTCGTCCATCCGCAGGCTGGAGAAGGTGTCGTTCAGGTACATCTTGAGCCCGGCGGCCGCCCCGGCCAGGGGTCCCAGCGCCCCGGCGTTCTCCGAGGAAGCCCCCAGGAAGAGGGCGAAGTCGCAGCGGGCTCCGGCCTCGGCCAGCTGTGGGGGCAAGCGGCAGTGAGTGCCGGTGGCCAGCCCCACCACGGGTCCCCGGGGAGGGGATGGGGGCACCAGGCCGGTCAGCCCCTCACCTTCTGCGCCAGGGCAAAGGAGGCGGCGTCGGTGACGGCGGGGCTGGTGTTGGGCATGGCGCACACCATGGTGACACCGCCGGCCAGGGCGGCCGCCGTGCCCGACGCAAAGTCCTCCTTGTGGGTGCCACCTGGCTCGCGGAGGTGGACGTGGACGTCGATCAGCCCTGGGGAGGGGGCAGCGTCAGTGGGGGCAGCTCCCCAGCCACGGGGGGCACAGGGCAGCCCAGGGAAATGTCCCCTCTCCCTGCAGCTCCCGGTGCTGCCCCTGCTCCATCCTGCACCCTCAGGCTTCCCGGCCACCACCATGGCCACCACCATGGTCCCCATCCCACCTACCCGGCAGGCGGATGAGTTTCTGGGACGTCATGCAGTCCACGTGGATCTTCAACGGGGGGGCTGCCCCGATCTGCCCCAGCGCCTGCCCGGGGGGAGCAGCCATGAGGGGGGCATCTGCCCAAGACGCACCCCAAAACCAACCCTCCCACAGCAATGCCCGTGCACAGTGCCCACCCCCTCCTCTTTCGGGACTTTCCTCCTCCAGCCCCCTCGGCCCACCCCCCAAAATCCCACCTCCACGAAGAGCTTGGTGCACTTGATGTCGATGATGAGGGGCACGGAGTAGTCGACGGCCAGGCGGCGGGTGCGGTACCCCTTGGTGACGAAGGAGGAGAGGCGGCGGCCCCCCGAGTTGCGCATGGAGAGGTTGATGACCATCTCGAAGTGGTTCTCGGCCAGGTAGTCCATGATGCTGCGCTGCTGGGTCTCCCGGGCGCCGGCCTCGCTGCCCTCCCCCTCCTCAAAGTGCCAGTCCACGGCCATCACCTGCCCACAGCGACGTCCATCAGGGCCCCGTGTCCCCCCCCCCTCCCCAAGGGCACCCCCCCGGGTTCCCCCAGCCCTGACCTTGATGCCGTGCTCAGTGTAGAAGTCGGCGGTGCCCAGGCTGGCGTACAGCTTGTAGCCCAGGCTCTCCAGGGTCTTCACTGTGGGCAGCAGCTCGCTCTTGTTCTGCAAGGACCCCAGGGACAGTCAGAGGGGTTGGGACACCCCGGTCCTCACCATGCCCCCCGCCCCTGCCCCACGCACCTTGTAGCTGCCGATGGTCAGCAGGATGTTCTTCTTGGGGATCTTGAAGCCGGTGCTGAGCATGGCCTTCAGGTAAGCCTCGCAGCGGTTCTCCCCGAAGCAGGCCACCTCACCCGTGCTGGTCATCTCCACACCCAGCACCACATCGGCGCCCGCCAGGCGGGAGAAGGAGAACTGGGGCACCTGGGGAGCAGGGGGGGCTCAGGAGCTGCCCAGACCCAGGCCCCAGCCTGGTCCCCACGGCCCCTGCTCACCTTGACACCGACAATGCCCGTGCCCCTCATCAGCCCCACGGGCTCCACGTCCTCGCCCATGATCACCTGGCTGGCCAGAGCCACCAGGTCTACGCCGAGGGTCTTGGAGACGAAGGGGAAGGAGCGGGAGACGCGGACGTTGCACTCGATCACCTTCAGCTGGTCATCCTGGGGGAGAGGGGACGGTGTGAGGTGTGTGGGGCCAACAGGGCATCCCCCCCCGCAGTGCAGCCCCCCAGCTAAAGGTACCTTGGCAATGAGCTGCAGATTGAAGGGCCCGGTGACCTGCAGCTCTTGCCCCACGGCGTGGACAATGGCTTTGATGCGCTCCAGCGTCTTAGGGGTGATGTCCTGGGGGGGTGTCACCAGTGTGGCGTCGCCCGAGTGCACCCCGGCATTCTCCACGTGCTCTGAGATGGCAATGGCCACCACCACCCCATCGCAGGCCACCGCGTCCACGTCGATCTCCTGTGAGCAGGAACACGGTCACAACCCCACGCCGGGGTGGGGAGACTGCAGGGAGTAGGGGCACCCTGGAGCAGCCTCCTGGATGGACCTTGGCCTCCTGGATGAACTTGGAGATGACGACGGGCTGCTCCTTGGACACAGCCACGGCGTTGCTGAGGAACTTCTCCAGGTCACTGTCCGAGTAGGCCACGTTCATGGCGGCACCGCTCAGCACGTAGGAGGGTCGCACCACGCAGGGGTACCCCACCTTGCAGCAGAAGTGCTTGGCCGACTGCGGGAGAGACGGTGCCCTCAGGGGACGTGCCAAGGGACGGTCCCCTCCTGGAGCAGCCCCCTTGGCCTCCCACGCCCCCCCACCTCCATGTCAGAGAGCTCCTTCCAGAGGGGCTGGCTGATGCCGATGGAGTCCAGCAGGCGGGAGAACTTGAAGCGGTTCTCGGCCGAGTCGATGGCCTCCGGGGAGGTGCCCAGGATGCGGCACTGCTGCCGGTGCAGGGCCATGGCGATGTTGTTGGGCAGCTGCCCCCCCATGGACAGGATCACGCCCTCCGGGTTCTCCAGCTCGTAGATGTCCATCACCACCTGCAGCACCGCGGGGAGCAAGGGGTGGCTGGGACGGGGGTCACCGCAGCCCTCACCTCACCCCCATCTCCAGCAGGTCCCAGGGTGACCCCCACCCAGCCCCATGGCAGACAGGACCCCCTCCATCCCCGCTCACCTCGAAGGAGATCTCGTCAAAGTAGAGGCGGTCACACATGTCGTAGTCGGTGCTCACCGTCTCGGGGTTGTAGTTCACCATGATGGTCTTGAAGCCCATCTACAGGGGCAGCGGGACGAGGTGAGGCCAAGGGACCTCCCGCTCCTTCCCAGCCCCTTCCCCTGACCAGGGGACCCCGACCCACAGACCCCCATGGTCCCGGCCAACCTTGCGGAGCTCCTGGATGCAGCCGACGGCGCACCAGTCGAACTCCACGCTGCTGCCGATGCGGTAGACGCCGGAGCCGATGACCATGACGTGGGGCTCGCGGAAGGCCAGGTCGTGCTCGGTGCCGTTGTAGGTCAGGTAGAGGTAGTTGGTCTGGGCCGGCCACTCCGCCGCCACCGTGTCGATCTGCTTCACCACCGGCAGGATCTTCAGGTCGTGCCGCATCTTCCGCACGGCCAGCTCGGTGCTGCGAGGGGCAGGGTGAGCGCCGGGACGGGGGTGCCACGGGGCGCAGAGCGGGACCACCACCACCACCACCACCCCCCCTTCTCCTCCCCACGGTACCTGAGGACGGCCAGGGCCACCTGCTTGTCAGAGAAGCCGAGCTGCTTGGCCCGCTGGAGCACGGCGGGGGGCATGGTGCTCTGCCCCTCACGGTAGGACTCCAGCAGCACCGCGTGGTCCGTGATGTTCTTCATCTTGTGCAGGAACCAGCGGTCGATCTTGGTGAGCTCGTAGAGCCGCTCGATGGAGTAGCCGGCCCGCAGGGCGGCCGCCAGCACGAAGATCCTCTTGTCCGTCGGTGTCTCCAGCTCCTGCCGTGCCAGGCCGGGGGGTGAGCAGGGCTGGGAGGCGGGGGGCAAGATGGCCCCAAAAACCCCCCACGCCGTCCCAAGCCCCCAGCGCTCACCACATCCGAGGCCAGCTTCACAGTGTGGTCGAAGCCCACGCAGTTCTCATCCACCATCCTCAGCGCCTTCTGGAAAGCTTCCTCGAAGTTCCTCCCGATGGCCATCACCTCCCCTGGGGACAGGGGCTGTCAGTGGCCGTACCCTGAGTGTCCCCCCCCTCACCGTGCCCACCCGGCCCACCCCCACAAGGCTCACCCACGCTCTTCATGGAGCTGCCAATCTTGGTGCTGACCCGCAGGAACTTGCTGAGGTCCCAACGGGGGATCTTCACCACGCAATAGTCCAGGCTGGGCTCGAAGTTGGCTGTGGTGGAGTTGGTGACCGAGTTCCTGGGGAAGGGGACAAGGGGTTGGTGGCCAGGGAAGGTGGGGGGGGACACAAGAGTGCCCCCCATCTCATGCCACAGCCGGTGGCCCTTACCTGAGGAGGGGCAGGGGGATGCCCAGGGCCAGCTTGGCAGCCACGTAGGCCAGTGGGTAGCCGGTGGCCTTGCTGGCCAGAGCGGAGCTTCGGGAGAGCCGGGCGTTCACCTCGATGATGTAGTACTGGGGGCAAGCGGGCAAGTGAAAGGGTGGCCATCAACGATGTGGAGCCGGGCAGAGACCACCGGGAAGGAGCAAGACCCCCATGGCTCGCGGACGCGAGCCATGGAGGTCTTGCTCCCTCCCGGTGGTCTCTGCCCAGCTCCACATCGTGGTGGCCATCAGACCCCCCCAAAAAAAAGGACACCAGGGATGGACAGCCCCATAGGGACAGCCCCGTGGGGCAAGATCTGGACCCAGGTCCCCTCCAGTGTTGGGGAGGGGGTTCTGGGGGGTCACCCACCTGCTCCGACTCGGGGTTGAGGGCGAACTGGATGTTGCACTCCCCGACGATGCCCAGGTGCTGCACCACCTTGACGGCCGTGCGGCGCAGCAGAAAGTACTCGGTGTCGTTGAGGGTCTGGCTGGGGGCCACCACCACGGACTCCCCCGTGTGGATCCCCAACGGGTCCAGGTTCTCCATGTTGCACACCTGGCAGCAGGGAAATGAGGGGAGGGGGGTGTCACTGCAGGGTGTTGGGGTCCCAACTGACCCCAGCAGACCCCTCATGGTTCCCACCATCCCCTCCCCTGCCCCGGGGAACCAAGGGGGGCTTGACAATGACACCCCCACCCCGGCACAGCCCATCCACTGAAGGGTCTGGCTTGAGCAGCCAGAACGGGCTGGGGAGCCCTCCCTGGGGAGGGGGTCCAGCAAGAGCCCCCCTCCAGCACCCCCTCCCTCCATCACCCCCCCCACCCTGGTCGGGGTGGTGGTGGGGGGGTGTCTCTCCCGTCCCATACCGTGACGCAGTTGTTGTAGGCATCTCGCACCACCTCGTACTCGATCTCCTTCCAGCCCTTCAGGGACTTGTCCACCAGCACCTGGGAGGTGTGGGTGAAGGCCTGGCTCACCAGTGCCACCAGTTCCTCCCGGTTGTTGGCAAAGCCGGAGCCCAGCCCCCCCAGGGCATAGGCAGAGCGCACCAGCACCGGGTACCCCAACCGCTCGGCTGCCGCCAGCGCCTGCGGGGAGCAAGGGGGTCACCATGAGAAGGTGGGACACACACACACACACACCCCCCCACCACCCCCCTGTCTGCCCCACAGCCCCCCCAATCCCACCCCCAGACCTGCTCCAGGG
The DNA here is from genome assembly GCA_026546715.1 of Gallinago undulata. Taxonomy (NCBI): domain Eukaryota; kingdom Metazoa; phylum Chordata; class Aves; order Charadriiformes; family Scolopacidae; genus Gallinago; species Gallinago undulata. Next base: position 40,787 of record JAOTQQ010000039.1, on the reverse strand, counting down.
AGGCAGCGGCCTCGCTGGGGGCCACGTGCTCCCCGATCTCCTCCATCTTCTCCACGAAGACTTTGCGATCCTCCGTCATCTCGATGGAGGCCACGGGGGTGCCCAGCACCCGCACGTGGTACCGCTCCAGCACGCCCGCCTTGGTGAGCTCCACGCCGCAGTTCAGGGCCGTCTGCCCCCCGAAAGTCAGCAGCACCCCGTCGGGGCGCTCGTTCCGGATCACCTGGGGGCACAGGGAGGGGGGGACACAGAGCGGTGGGGCAGGGACCCACAGCAGCCCTGCAGAACGTGCCCTCCGGCTGCCCCCCTGCCATCCCCCAGCCCTCGGACCCCCCGTCCCCGTGCCCCCCAAGCCGTGCTCCCCCCCGTGGTGCTCACCTGCGTGACGTACTCCGGGGTGATGGGGAGGAAATAGACCTTGTCCGCCAGCCCCTTGGAGGTCTGCACCGTGGCGATGTTGGGGTTGATCAGCACCGTCTGGATGTTCTCCTCCTTCAGCGCTTTGATGGCCTTATGGGGGGAGGGGGCAGAGCGGTCACTGATGGTGGCCCTGGACCCCCCCCATCCAGCCCCTGGGGTGGGCAACTCACCTGCGACCCCGAGTAGTCAAACTCGCCCGCTTGCCCGATGGAGAGGCCGCCCGAGCCCAGGATCAGCACCTTGCGGGGACGGGCTGCATCCTGCCCCCCCGCCGGTGCCTCCTCGTAGGTCAGCCAGTCCCGCAGGCGCTCCCGCACTGGGGGGGACGGAAGGGGACACGCTGGGACCCCCCCTGCGCAGACCCAGCCCCACGGTCCTGCCCACGCCCCCAGTGCTGCAACCCCAAACCCCAGGGTCTGTCTGCCCCCCCTCCCGCCTCGACCCACCAGTCCGGGCGCTGCCGTCCCCGCTCCGCAGGTCCCGCGCCGCCCCCACGAAGATGTCGAAGAGCCCCTCCAGGTCCGTGGGGCCAGCACGGTGCTCGGGGTGGAACTGGACACTGTGGAGAAGAGTAAGGGGTGAGGGGGGTGTCAGGCAGGGCACAGCCCCACAACCCCCTCCCCGAGCCCCGCAGCCACGGCCCCGCGCCCACCTGAAGAAAGGCTTGTGCTCGTGGACGAGTCCCTCGTTGGAGCCGTCGTTGGCGTTGGTGAAGAGGGGGGTCCAGCCGGGGGGGAGGCTGCCCACCTCCACCGCAAAGCCGTGGTTCTGTGCCGTGATGAAGCAGCGCCGCGTGTCCTCGTGCAGGCACGGCTGGTTGTGACCTCGGTTCCCGTACCTGGGTGGTGGGGACGGGCGTCAGGCAGCCCCCAGGACCCCCCCCCCCATGGTGACCCTTCCCCTTGGCCCCCCCCAACTCACTTCATCTTGTAGGTGCGGGCGCCGAGGGCCAGGGAGAGGAGCTGGTGCCCCAGGCAGATGCCGAAGATGGGCTTGGGCTGGGGGGCGTCCAGCACCCGGCGCAGGCTGGACACCGTCTCCCGGCAGAGCTGGGGGTCCCCGGGGCCGTTGCTGATGAACAGCCCGTCAAAGTCTGTGCCGAGACAGCAGTGGGGGTCACAACGGGGACCCCCAGGGTCACAGCGGGGCCCCCACAGCCCCCCGACACCCCAGCAGGGTCACACCGAGCTGCCCTGGCCCCACAACCCCCCCCCCCGGATCCACAGCCCCCCATGCTATAGCCCAGAGACCCCCATCCCAGTCACAGAAAGGCACCCCATGCCCCCCCCATCCCTGCAGGGTCCCACCGAGCCCCCCAAGCCCCCAGGAAGGATGCCATCAAGGCTCCCCATCATGGAGAGGAGCAGGGCACGGTTCCCTCCTGCCCCCACCCCAGGAGAAAGCTCCTGCTCTGGGCCCTGTCCCCCACCCCTCGGGAGGGACCCGGGGCACCCCCGGCTGCTGCCACCCCACCTGCGGTGTCCAGCGGGTGGTCCCAAGGCACCACGGTGACGGCCGCCCCCCGCTCGCAGAGGCACCGCACCTGGTTGTACTTGAGGCCGCAGTCGATGGCCGTGACGCGCAGGGACCCGCCGGGGTTGAACAGGCGGGGGGTCTGCAGGAAAGGTCAGTGTGGGTCGCACCGGCCTCCCAGGCTGGCACCAGACCCCGGCCCCCCAAAGCACAGATCCAGCCCCCTCTGCCCACCCCCACCCATCCATGACCCCCCATCTCGTGCCATCCCCCCCCCTCCCCCCCAGCCCCACCTTCAGCGACACCTCCTGCACCAGGTGCCGTTTGTTGGGGTCCTCAAAGGCGAGGCTGTTCTCGGGGGTCCCATCTGGCACCAGCTTCCCCAGCAGCGTCCCCTTCTCGCGGATCTTCTTCGTCAGGGCCCGGGTGTCCACCCCTGCGGACGGGCCGTGAGACACAGCCCCCCCTGTGCCCCAAGCCCACCCCAAGCTGCACCTCCTGCCCCACCAACACCATCACCCCCAACCATCGACCCCCTGTGGAGGCAAATCCCAACACAGAGACAGATCTGGTCCAGAATCCATTGCCCCCCTGGACCCCAGCCCCACGGCTGCCCCACAGCCACCACCCCACAGCCCTACACCCGGCCCTGTGGTCTCCCCAGTCCCACCTTCCAGCCCAGGGATGTTCTGCTCCTTGAGCCACTGGTCGAGGGAGCGGGACGCGCTCCAGTGGCTGGGGGTCTCCGAGCACTCGCCCACCACCAGCGCGGCCACGTGGATCTTGCTGGACTCGAACCACTGGGGAAAAGGGAGTGAGGGCGGATGGGCACGGGGGACACCGGCCTGGGACGAGCCCCGCGTGCCCGGAGTGGCCATCCCCATGGGGCACGGTGGGATGGCTACCGTCCAGGGATGGAGGAGCCCCATGGGGCAGGGACCTGACCCTGCTGGTGCCCCACACGGTGTACGGGGCTGTCACCGCCATCACCTCGCCCCACACCCGGCCCTGCGAGGCTGAGGCTCGCTCCAGCCAAGCCCTGGGAGCCCCAGGCCGGGGGGGTCCAGCCCCTGCTGCTGCTGGCCCACAGCCCCCTGCCCAGGGGCCAGCATGGTGGGCACTGTGGGACCCCTCAGCTCAGCACGGACCAGCCCAGGGGAAAGCCCTGCTCCCTCCGGTCACGGCCCCGCCAGGGAGCCCCAAACACACCGGTGAGTCCGGTCTGGGGGGGCTCTGGTTTGGGGGAGCGAGGCCTGTGGGGCGGCAGCGGGGACCCGCACACCCCCGGCCCGGAGACGGCTGGTGGCAGCGAGTGTGGGGCAGGGGGGTCTGGGCCGCCCCCCAGGCGGGATGGGGCTGCAGCGGGGCTGGACTCTGCCCCGGGGCTGGGACGGGTCCGGGGCTGCTCTGCCCGGCCCGGCCCCACCGCCTCCGGGGGGGGCTGGGACCCCCGTCCTGCAACGGGGCCCCAGCGGGGACAGACAGAGGCTGCGACCCCAACCCCACTGCTTGGAGGGGGGACCTTCTCCTTCCCACTCCCCCCCCTCCCCAAAGCCCCCAGTCCCGGTCCGTGTCGGGGGGGAGCGCCCCGGGGCAGGGCGGCGACGGGGCCAAACCCCCGCCTGCTGCCACGTACCGCCCCGCACCGACTGCGGGACGTACCGCACCCCACTCCCCGGGGATACGCCGCTCCCGCTCCCCGCTCTCTCACCCGGCTGAGGCCGAAGGGGTCGGTCTCGTCCCGGGGCACCCCGTAGTTGCCCACCAGGGGGTAGGTGAGCACCAGGATCTGCGCCTTGTAGGAGGGGTCGGTGAGGGCCTCGGGGTAGCCCACCATCCCGGTCTGGAACACTGCGAACGACGGAGAGCGGGCGGGTCGGCGGGGACGGAGCATCCCGGCCGCCCCCCGTCCCGGGGGAGACACCGGAGCCCCGGGCACGGCCGACCCGCTCCCCCAGCGCCCCCCGGGTCGGCTCCGCTGTTGCCCCGCGGCCGGGCACCGAGCAGAGGGGATGCCCGCCACCGGGCCAGGAGCACCCCCCCCCCTCCCTCCAGCCCCGCTCCTGGTGCCTCTCCCCGGGATTGGGCCAACCCCCGACATCCGCCGCACTCCCCTCCCGGTCCCGCCGCTCTCACCGACTTCCCCGGCGGCGGCGGCCCCGGCGGCCCCGAAGGCGCGGCCGGTCAGCACCGACCCGTCCTGCAGCACCAGGCGGCCCATGGCGGCGGCCACACGTGCGCTTCGGCGGCTCCGCGGCGGCGACCGGACCAGGCGCGTGCAGCGCGACAGCGGCGGCGGCGGGAGGATCCGGGGCGGGACCGGGGTCGGGACGGCCCCCAGAGCGGGGGTGGAGCGGGGCGGCGGAGCGGCCGCAGCACCTGGTTAAAGCGACCGCAGGGCGTGGGTGGGACGAGGAGGAGGGGGGCGCCGCAGGGCAGCGGGGAGAGGGTGCGTGGTCCCAGGGGAAAGGCGGAGCCGAGTCGGGACCCGGCGGGGCGGGATGGGGGGAAGGAGCGGTACCGCCACCGGGAGGAGGAGGAAGCGGGTTCC
>JAOTQQ010000039.1:15222-27881 GCA_026546715.1 Gallinago undulata | reverse complement strand
CTGTGGCTGCCCCATCCCTGGAGGGGTTCAAGGGCAGGTTGGAGGGGGCTTGGAGCAACCTGGTGTGGTGGGAGGTTGGTCTGGGGCTTTAAGGTTCTGGGGCAACCAGAAGCATCATCCTGAGCAATGGCTTTCAGCCATGTGTCGGGCACAAACTCCAAATACCCCTTTCTGTTCCATACCATCAGCCATCTCCTGCCCCGAATGGTTGGTGGCCCTGCGTGGGGTTTGTTTCCACCCAGCCAGCCCCTGCTGTGGCCACTCTGACCATCCTGGTGGCCAGCAGAGCTGGAGGGGGTCACTGAGAGCCACAGGGGTCCCCTGGACCCTCCTCCTCTTCCGAACCTGGACAAGGGGAAAGGAGCCCTCGGAAACTCCCAGATTTGGGGCTGTTCCTGGGGCAGAGCTGGGCCAGGGGGGCTTTGGGAAGCTACTGGGGGGTCTCAGAGGGTCTGTGGAGCCCATCCTCCTGCAGGGGGGGGGTCTCAGGAGGGTGGGGGGCAGCTGAGGAAGGTGCTGGACCCACAGCACCGTGGTGGGGCTTCTACATGGGGTTCATTAGACAGTGACAGGGCCAGGGGGTTTTCACCCCCCACCTTCTGGGGGTCTCGCAGGGGGATGGGGGGTGATTGAAGTGGCCCATGGCTGAGGGGTCCCCTCTGTGCTGTGTTTCAGGGGAGTCCCTGCACGGATACAGGATCTGCATCCAGGCAGTGCTCCTGGACCGGCCCAAAATCGCCACCATGAACCTGGGCAAGGTGAGCTCCTCCTGGGGCTGCTGCTGCTCCCCCTCCCACCCCGAGGGTCCCCTGCAGCCCCCAGCCCATTCCTAGCAATCGGAATTCCTGTGGGAGGTGCCAGGATTGTCCCGTGCATTGAGTCCTCATGCCTCCCCACTGAGGGACCAGCATCTCCAGTTCCTCCTCCACGGGCACTGGAGATGCTGTAGGCACTGGTGTCCCACCATGTCTTGTTTCTAAAGACCTTTTCTGAGGCTCCTGCTCTATCCCCAACGCCCTTGGAGGGAGTGGGATGGGTCAGGAACCTGTAGGACGAGGAGGAGGGCTTGGGGGTCTGGCTCCTGGGAAGCAAACGGATGAACTGGGTGCTGGCTGGGGTTTGGGGGTCCTGGTGTGAGGTTTGTCTCCAGTAACACCTCTCGTCTCCGTCCCAGTACCTGGAGGTGCTGCGCTCCCACCAGAACCGGCCAGCGAAGTGCCTGACCGTCCTGTGGGCGCTGGGACAGGCCGGCTTCACGGACCTCCACGAGGGCCTGAAAGGTGGGAACCGGGGCCACCGGGTGGGTGGTCACCCGTCCCCACCAAGGGGGTGACCCCCGGTCCTGCCCGTGGGTCCCCTGCTCCTGGGGCACGGGGTCTGTGTCAAAACACCCCGTCCCACTGCTGGAACGCTGGGGAGGGGGGGTGTCCTGGGGGTGAATAGTTCTGGGGGGGACACCTGGGGACATCTCTGCTCCGGGAGCACCTTCCCCTGGGCTGGGATGGGGGAATCGCCGCATCCCAGCGGGAATGTCCTGCCTGGAAAGAGAGGGGTCACGTTGTCCTTCCCGAGGGGTCGGTCAGTCTGTCTGTCTGCCCGCCCCCAGCCCCTTTGGGGGGGGACAGGGGGGTGGTTTGGTGATGGGTTGGGATGTAGCTGCTCTCCTGGCACCTGAGCCTTCCTCCTCTTTTCTTGCGGGGCCAGGGGCGCTCGGGATGATGGAAGGAGCGGGGCCGGGGAGCCCCGGTGTCACGGGGACATGGGGGGACACCAGGAGCCCTCCTGCCCCCCATTCTGACCCCCCCTTCTCCACAGTGTGGCTCAGCGTCATGCTCCCAGTGCTGGGCATCAAGGCTCTCTCCCCCTACGCCGTGTCCTACCTGGACCGCCTGCTGATGTGAGTGGCACCCCGTGCTCGTTAGCAGGGCTTCATTAAGAGTCTGGCCGCCTCCGGTGCCTCTGCAGCTGCCGGTTGGGCTGTGGGAACACTGGGTTTCGGCACAGCTTTCCTCTCCAATGGTGCTTTCCCAAGATGATGGAGGGGGGCAAAGCCCTTCTCTGGGGATGGGGGGCGGCAGGATGGGGGGCTCTGGTGCCACGGCAGCGCCGGTGTCACCCTCCTGTGCCAGGAACAGGCGTCTCCGGTGCTGGCACGACCCGTCTCCTGCCCCCGGGGCAGCGGGAGGGTTGCTCCCTGCCCTTCCAAAGGGATCAGGGGGGGTTATTAAGCTTGCTTTTTTTTTTTTTTTCCCTGCTCCGCAGTGACAGGAATGTTGTGTTTGGGTCCAACGGAGGATTTTACGGAGGTTCATTGGGCCAGAATTCACAGTTCCTCCCGGCCCCTCTGAACCTTTATTTAATGAGATTTCCCCAATCTGGTTTCTTTGGCTGCGTTCCATTTTCTGGCAGAAATGCCTGCAGCCTCTCGGGGGGGTGTAAAAAAGCATGTTGAGCCCTGGCGAGTGTCACCCCTCGCTCCGGCCGTGGGAAGGGGCTCCCACAAACCCCCCCTTTTTCCTCTGTGCCCTTTGGGGGGCCAGAAACCAGCGTGTGTCCTGCCAGAGGGAAACCTCCAGGGAGAGGGTGGCCCTTCCCTCCCAGGCTGCGTTTGGCCACCAGAACCTCTCGGGTGGCTCACGGATTTATTTTTTTTTCTCCGCCACGCAGGATGCACCCAAACCTGACCAAAGGCTTTGGTATGATCGGACCCAAGGATTTCTTCCCCCTCCTGGACTTCGCCTTCATGCCCAACAACTCCCTGACCCCCAGGTACACCCCCTACACCCCGTTGCCAGGCTGTGCCGTGGGGGGGGCAAGCGCACCCCTGCCCTTGCTGGCCACACAACCCCTGCTGTTTGCCCCCCCAGCCTGCAGGAGCAGCTGCGGCGGCTGTACCCCCGCCTGAAGGTGCTGGCGTTCGGCGCGCGGCCGGAGACGGTGCTGCACACCTACTTCCCCTCCTTCCTCTCCCGAGCGGCCCCCGCCTGCCCCCCCGCCATGAAAAAAGAGGTGAGCCCCCAGCGGGGGGGTACGCGTGGCCACCGGGCACCCAGCCCCCGTGGTCCCATCGAGGCTCAGGGTAGCCCCGGTGTGACAGCGAGAGGGTCCTGTCCTCCCTGCCCTTCCCGCTGGGGTGGGCACAGGGCTCTGCTGTTCACTGGCCCAGCACGGCTGGGCGCTAGCCACCCCTCGTGTGGGCTCGGATCCCCCCTGCTGGGGAGGGGAGGGGCGGTGGGAGGGATGTCCCAGCATGTCCCAGCAGGGGAAGGAGTGGGGACCCCCCTGGAGGTTGGGGGTTGCTGCCTGGTCCCGGGCTCTGGGAACACCGGACCCCCGAGTTTGGTGCCCTGGAGCCAGCAGGTTCGGGAGGTGGTGGGCTGCACTGGGGCACGGATGCACCAGAGGGAGTGATGCGTGTCCCGGGGGGGGTGGTGAGGACGGGGTGTGACGACCCCCCTGTGCTCTCCCCCTCCCCAGCTCCTGACCTCCATGAGCCAATGCCTGAGCCTGGACCCCCTGAGCTTCAGCGTCTGGAGGCAGCTCTACACCAAGCACCTCGCTCAGTCCAGGTCTGTCCCTGCCGGTCCCCAGTGGGGCCACCACTGGCCCCGTGGCCATCAGGAGGGTGGCGAGTGGCTTCTGGGCGCTCCTGACCCATCTCTGTCTCCTCCTTCTCCCCCCCAGTTTGCTCCTGAACCATCTGCTGGAGTCCTGGGAGAGCAGCAGCAAGAAGGTGGGTGCTGGGGCCAGGAGGAATGGGGTGGGGAGGGGAGAGGAATGCACCCGTGTGGCTACGGGACCTGTGTGTCCCCAGCCATGTCTGCTGGTGGGGACACATCCCTGCCAGCCATCAAAGCCACCTCCATGTCCTGGGAAGGGGTGACACTGCCCGTGGCCCTTGGTCTCGGTGCGGGAGCCTTGGGGGTGTCCCAGAGGTCCCAGTGTGGGGTTCCCAGTGTGTCTGCCCACCCCATCCCCACTCCCTCCCGGGGTCCCTCTGGTGCTGCCGGTGCCGGGGTCCCCGACGCAGCTCCCTGCTCCCCCAAGGTGCGTCAGTCGCTGCAGGAGACGGTTCGCTCCTTCAAGGTGACGAACGAGGAGCTGGTGGCCCGAGGGCCCAACGCCCACCAGGACGTGGCCGCCTGTGACACCGCCTGCAAGGTGAGCCCCGGGACGGGGACGGGACCGGGACACCCCGGTGTCACCGTGTCACAATCGGCCGGATCTCGGCACCCCCTGCCCCCCCTGCCTTCGGCTGCTCCTGCCGCTGGCACGTGCCAGGAGCCCCCGCGGCGTCCCCTCTGCGGGACAGATGGTGCTGGCCCCTCTCCACCCTCCCAGCTGCGCCGCAGATGACACTGGTTCCCACTGGGAGGCCGGGGGCGGGCGGTGATGGGTCTCCCCCTGCCCAGGAGCTGCTGCGCAAGATGAAGGGACGGGGCTTCCCCTGGTCCCGGCTGCTGCTCGTCCTCCTCGTCTTCGCCGCCGGGTTCCTCCTGCACGACCTCCGGACCCACGGATCCTTCCAGGGTAAGGCCATGGCCCTGCGGATTGTCCCTGGGGATCCGTGACTCCCCCCTGCTCTCCCCGGGGAAGCCCTCCCCATGGCCCCAGTCTTCTCTGGAGACATTCAAACCCCACCTGGGATGCGTCCAACCTGCTGCGGGTGACCCTGCTCAGGCAGGGGGTTGATTCTGGGTGGTCTCCAGAGGTTTGTGTGTCCCTGGGGAAAGGCCTCGAGGACAGACGGAACGTGTAGCCCGGCTGAAGGTTTGCTGAGGGAACGTCTTGTGTCTCTTCCAGCCTCCTCCTCCGCTCGCCTGCTCCGCTCCTCCGGCGTCCTGCCGGCCTGGCAGGCAGCCTGGCAGAGGGTCTCCCACTGCTGCCTCCAAGGGTACAGGTGGGTGGCAGCCCCCGGGGAGCCCGTTTTGCTGGGGGAGGTGTTCCCCAGCTCAGCTCTCGAGCTCTCCTCCTCCCATGGCCGGTGGCTGCAGGTAGCCCTGTGCCCGGTGGCTCTGCCGCCAGCGCTGCCCTCCCCACTCTCTCCCCCCAGGTGGCTGGAGCAGACGCTGCCCGCTGGTGTCTCCCAGGCTTCAGCCGTCCTGCAGCCACAGCTGGAGCTGCTCTGGGCTACGAGCCACGAGCTGGCCCTGGCCCTGGCCCAGCAGTGCTCCTCCCTGCTCTCCTGGGCCAGCAGCAACCTCCCCGGGCTGGTGGAGTGGGTAAGGATGCGGGATGCCGGGGGAGATGAGGGACGCCAGAGTGGCTGTAGCCCACGGGGGCTTGTGAGGCTGAAGGGACCCTGTTGGGGGGTCCTGCTGGGGGGCAGGAGGTGGGGGGAGAGGCCCAAAGGAGCACAGCGATGTCTCTGTCGCTGCCCCAGCCCTGGGCTGCCAGCCCCCCCGCTGCTGGTGGGTCTGGGCAGAGGGACCACAGCAGATCCCCCAAGATGTTCTCTCCCCCCGCCATGGCTTTGGCTACCCCAGCCCCCCACCCGGGGAGGGGTGCTCAAAAACACCTCCCTGCTTTTCCTGAAAATCAGCAGTTTGGTGGGAGGGAGGTGCCTTTGGCATCACGGGTGGGTGGTGGAGCCGCGCCGTGCATGAGCCGCGCAGGGAGGGCTCGGAGACACCGGAGCACGGGGAGGAAGAGGAGGAGGGTGAGGCCGGGCCCAGAGCCTCCGTGGCAGGTCCCCGGGGCAGGGGTCTCCTCGGGGTACCCAGAGGTGTCTCTCTCTCTGTCCCCCAGCTCCAGACCCGGGTCCCCGAGGGGCTGCTGCACGTGGCCGAGTGCCTGCGGGAGCTGCTGCTCTTCCTGCTGCGGAGCTGCCTGCTGCCCCTGCTGCAGCGGGGATGGCAGCACTGGGTGGACTCCTGCAGGTGGGCATCATCCCTGTGTCCCCCCCACTCCCGGGATGGCATCCCCGTGTCCTGGCTTGGGGGGGGGGGGGGGGATGGGTGTCCCGGTTCTGCTCTGGCCGAGGGGCTGGGATAGCGCTGGCCACCCCCTGCTTGTCCCCATCCCCGACTCCTGCGGGGCCACCCAGGGGTATCTGAGCTGAGTGTCACCCCCGCTGTGGCCGTGGGGAGGGGGGCAGGAGCCTGGCAGCCCTGGGGGGCTGTACAGCAAGTGCCTGGCGTCCCCCCGGGACCGGCTCCGTGCTCCCTTCCGCCCCGAGTCAGGGACTGGGGAGACACTGCTCCTGGGGGGGACCCCCTAAAGGGGGTTCAGGACCTCTTCTGGCAGCAGATTTGGGGTTCACGGCCGGATTTGGGGAGACACCAGGCACTGCTGCCTGCTCCAGGGGGTCCATGTCCCCTCCCCGGCCGGGGATGTCACCCCCTCCCCTGCCCATAACCCCCCCTCTCCTGGCTCTTCCAGCGGAGAAGTGTCGTGGGACTGCGTGAGGGACCACCTGACCAGCTTTACCTATTCCTCCTGGATTTACCTGCAAAACACAACCCTCGCCGTCACAAACTGGGCCCTGGCGATGATTTCTGGACACTGACCCGCTCTCCCCAGGGGTGGGGACGCGGGGTCTCCCCATGCTCCGGCCACTGAGGAGTGTCCCCAGCGCCGCCGCCGTGGGTGGCAGGATGGAGATGCCGAGGGCGATGCACACGGGGACTTTGGGCTCAAATCGGGGATTTTTTTGGTTTGTGGGTTTTTTTTCCTCTCCTGGGAAACACCCCGTTTTCCACACCCTGTGAATTCGCTGTGGCTTTCCCTGTCCCGCCATCCCTCCTCCGGGTCGGAACGGGGGTACCCAGACACCTCCCCCCCACGCCCCCCGCCCCTTCCACGGGTGAATGAACCGGACTCATCATTTTTTTTTTTTTCTTTTCTTTTTTTCCTCTCCTTTTAATGAGTGCGCCTGCTTTGTGGAGATGCCGAGGGGGCGGGAGCTGCCCAGCACCCCTAACCCCCCGCCTTTAGGGGGGCAGGCTCTGATGGGGGAAAAAGTCACTAATTCTGGGAAGCACCAGGCCCCCCTGGGGGTGTGGGGTGTCTCTGGAGGGATGGGGAGCCCCCCGGGGGCAGTGGCTCAGCCGGTAGAGTGCCGGGTTCGTATGCGGGAGGGCGTGGGTTCAATACCTGTGTTTTGTGCCAGGGGGTGTGAACATGTGTGTGGACACGTGTGTGTGTGCTCCTGAGTGGATGTGTTTGGGTGTATATTTATATGGGGTGGGACATGTGTGCATGTATATACATTCATGTGCATGTGTACTTGTCATACATGTGTTCCTGTGTGCATGTGTGCATGTACATGTGTCTACGTCTGTAGATGTGTGCACACACATGCTCACATATATATGTGCATGCACAGGCATGTGTGTATAGACGTGCACATGTGTGTATAGGTATGCACGTGTAGATACACACGTGTGCAGGTGTGTGCACATCCTGTGTGTGCATACATGGCTGCACGTACACATGTTATATAAATGCATGTGTTTACATGTACATGTATGTATAGATGTGTGCACACACGTGCACATGCATGTGTTCTTACACACACGTGTGCGTATACCTGTGTGTGAGTGTATACACATGCCCGCACACACATGTGCGTGTCCCCGTGCGCCACTCTCAGGAGGCGGGGCTATGAGGGGGGCGGTGGGCGGGGCCATCAGGGGGGCGTGTCCCACGGGCCGGCCAGGCGCGGAGCTGCGGCCGGTTGCCGAGGCGCCGTCCAATGGGCGCGCTGGTTGCTAGGGGGCGGCGGACCAATGGGCGCGTCCGTTGCTGTTGCCAGGCGGCGCGGCGGGCCGGGCCGGGGCGATGAGCGGGCTGCGGCGGCCCGGCAGCCATGGAGATCCGCTGCGGCGGGCTGCTCTTCAGCTCCCGCTTCGACTCGGGGAACCTGGCGCACGTCGAGCAGGTGGGGCCGCCCGGGGCTGGGGCGGGGCCCGCGGGCTGCGGCGCCTCGCTGCCCCCCGCCGACTACGAGTTCAATGTCTGGACGCGGCCCGACTGCGCCCAGACCGAGTATGAGAACGGCAACAGGTAACGGCGGGGGCGCGGTCCCGAGGGGCGGGGGGGCTGGGGAGAGGGGCCTGAGGGGCTGGGGGGTTACCGGCGGGCGGCTGAGGGGTCCCAGGTGGCTTTGGAGAGGGGCTGGGAGAGTCCTGGGGGGTAGGACAACGGATGGGGGGGGCACGGAGACAGCTTACGAGGTCGGGAAACTGTAGGGGAGGATCTGAAGGGTCCCGGGAGGCTTTGGAGAGGGGCTGGGGGGTGGGTATGGGGCCGGCTGAGGAGCACGGGGGCTGTAGGAAGGGGCCGGGAGGTCCCCAGGGGCAGCTAGGGGTAACTAGCAGGGTCAGGGGTGCCCTGGAAGGGGTGACTTGTGGGGTCTGTGCTCCCCTTGGGCCTCTGACAGGCTCCTGTTGGAGGAGGAGGAGGAGGCTGTCAGGAGCAGGTGATAAGGCTGGGGGTCCCCGGAGGGTGGACTAGGAGTCTTAGGGACCCCAGGACATGGGCTGAACTGACCCTGCTGCCCCTCCCCAGGTCCTGGTTCTACTTCAGTGTGCGGGGGGGCGCCCCGGGGAAGCTGATCAAGCTGCACATCCTGAACATGAACAAGCAGAGCCGGCTGTACTCCCAGGGCATGTCCCCCTTTGTGCGCACCCTGCCCGTGCGGCCCCGCTGGGAGCGCATCCGCGAGCGACCCAGCTTCGAGGTAGGGGAACAAGGTCAGGGAGGGGAGGCAGGGAGAGGACCCCGTGTTCAGGGTGGGGGACAGCTCTGGGGACACAAACACCCCTCACTCACTGTGCTAGGGTGATCATCAGCCTCCTGTGCGGGGCGAGTGGTTGGTTTGTACTCTTGACAGCCCTCAGTAAGTGTGTGGAGACACCAAGCCAAGTGGTGTGGTGACAAGCTGGAGGGATAGGATGCCATCCAGACGCACCTGGACAGGCTGGAGAAGTGGGTCTGTGTGACCGTTGTGAGATCCAGCAAGGCCAAGTGTGGGGTCCTTCATGGGGGTCAGGGCAATCCTAAGCACAGATCCAGGCTGGGCAGAGAACAGATGGAGAGCAGCCTTGAGGAGAAGGACTTGGGAGCGCTGGGGGGTGAAAAGCTGGCCATGGGCTGGCAACATGCGCTGGCAGCCCAGCAAGCCCTCCACACTCTGGGCTGCATCCCCTGCAGTGTGGCTAGTAGGGTAAGGGAGCAGGCCAGGCTGGATGGGGCTCTGAGCAGCCTGATCTAGTGGAAGATGTCCCTGCCTATGGCAGAGGGGTGGACTAGATGGGCTTTAAAGGTCCCTTCCCACCCAAGCCATCCTGTGGCTCAAAAGGAGAGGGTGGGGGAATAAGGACAAAGCCCCTTCCTAGGGCTGAGTGCTCGGGAGAGGAAGACACAGCTGCTTTCTTCTCCACTGGCCAGCTCAGGCCGGGGCGCAGGCTCTTGCTGGGTGATTTCCCTGTTGTGTTACTAGAGGAACCACAGAATGGCTCTCAGAGCAAGCCTGGGGCTTCCCTTCTCTTTTGGCAGTTGTCAAAGTGGCCAGTAAACGGCTGTTTGTGGCGAGGCGCCCGCGGGGAGTGGTGTGGGAGAGCCCGGGGAACCGACACCACCAGGAAGCCATGGCAGTGGGTTGACTCTCACAGCCCCGTTGAGCTGTTTGGGCCTGGAACAGGGGTTTGCTGCTCCTGGGGATTTCTGTCTTCAGTCTGGTGGGAGCTGTCTGGGGGAGTTCCCTTGTGGGTGCTCTGGGCTGTCCTTGCTCTGTAAGTGCTGCTGTGGGGAGGCAGCAACCCCCCACGACGTGTCCCCACTTCTGCCTCACGGAACAGGGGCCGGAGAGAGTCTCCCATACCTTGGCAGTCGGTGTGGCCCGTGCCATCCCAGGGAGAGATGTGACATGCAGCTGGACTCTGCAGTGCTCGTTAACTCTGTGAATCCTGCCGAGACAGAGCAGTTATTGTGCAGTCTCTGGGTGCTGGCAGGTGGGCACAAGGACCAGAAGGGACCCCCTCGGTTTCCCAGAGAGCTCTGCCTCAGAGCCAGGAATACCACCAGGCTACAGCATCCCTCCAGGGACTGTAGGACCAAAGGTTTGCAGGAAACAGCCTGGTGTTTTGGGGTCCCAGCAGAGTGGGCTGGGGTGTGCTGGGAGCGCAGCTTCCATTCTCATGTGGTCAGAGAAGGGCCAGCAGCTGCTGGCACCGCCTTGTGGAGGGGGGAACTACTGGAGGAGACCCGTGGGGCCCACAGTGGCTGTGGCTGTGGCCTCCTGGTCCGTGCTCGGGAGGTGGCTCTGCATGGCCTGGGCCGGCTGCCCCTGCTCAGCTTCTGCTTTGTGTCTGTCCCAGATGGTGGAGACGCAGTTTGTGCTGTCCTTCGTGCACCGCTTCTTGGAGCACCGCGGGGCCACCACCTACTTTGCCTTCTGCTACCCCTTCTCCTACACCGAGTGCCAGGAGATGCTGGCGCAGCTGGACGGCCGCTTCCAGGAGTGCAAGCACATGTCTCCTAGCAGGTGCGCCCCCCGCTCCCAGCCCTTGCCTGCCTGGCTTTGCCCCCTGTCCACGAAGTGGTGTCGTCCAGCTCTGGCTGCAGAGGGGGGTCTCTGTGCCCCCTGCAACCCCCTGGTGCTTGCTCCTCTGGGCCCCAGCTCTGCATGAGCAGCTGCAGCAGCTTCCCCTGTGCATGGGTTTCCAAGGGGCTTCCAGAGGGTCTGTTACTGCTTCAGCCGGATCACCCTGACAGGTTCCCATCAGGCTGAGGAGAAGCTGTGACAGATCTGCAGCCCTGGGTTTAAGGAGAGGGGCTTCTCAGAGGCCAAGACCTCATTTGCTTTCCCCCCCCGGCTGCGGGAAGGTCGGGGTCTCTCTTTCTCGCTGCTCCCTTCCTCTACCACTGCTGTCACAGAGGGAGATCTCACCGAGAGCCAGCCTTAGCGCCGGGCTCTGCGTGGATCATGCGAGGAAGCCCCTCTGATCTCAAGAATTTCTTCTCAGCAGTCCAAGGAGAGCTTAGTGCCCAGCTGAGGGGGGAGAACAGTCAGTGTTTGGGTGTCTCTGCTGATGGCTCTGTCCTGGCTCCAGGGCTTTCCTTTCCATGCCGCAGGGCAGGGGTTGTAAATACCTTTTCTTAGATAAGAGGTGAGCGTTGGTTTATTGGAAGGTATTTGTCCTTAAATTGTCACGCGATGGAGAACTGTGAGAGTTCAAAGCCTGGCAGTCAGTCGGGGTGGCCTGGGCCACTGCTCTCTCCTCAGAAGGAGCTGCTGCTCAGGAGCACTGTGTTCCTGGGGGTCTCCGAGGGGAGCAGCAGTGCCCAACCCAGCTGTGAGTGCCTGGGGGCAGCAGGAAAGGCGCTGGCAGCTCAGGCCAGGCCAGGGCTGTTGAACTCCTGGGGAGCACAGTGAGCAGGGACATGGTCCTGCTGAAAGACAGGCAGCTGGATTCAGGGGTGGCAAGTGTCCCCTGCCCAGCTGGGACCCCCCCTTTTGCTCCTTTAGGGTGTCCCCAGCAGCTGCTAGGGTTCCTTGGTTCCTGGATCCACCACCCCAGCCCAGCCACTTTCTTCCCTGGAGGGGAAGCCATGCCCCCCTGGGCCAGGGCAGGTAGATTGAGTGTCTCTCCTCACCCTACAGCCCCCTGGACTCGGTCTATTACCACCGGGAGCTGCTGTGCCACTCCCTGGACAAGCTGCGTGTGGACCTGCTGACTGTCACCTCCTGCCATGGCATGCTGGAGAAGCGGGAGCCCCGCCTGGACAAGCTCTTCCCAGACACCAGCACTCCACGGCCGCGCCGCTTCGCAGGGAAGAGGGTGAGTTCCTGCACTGGGGATGGCCAGCATGGCTAGCAAACTGTGTGCCACAGTCCTTGTGTCAGGCCCTTGATACCATCCTCTGCCTTGAAGGGTGCCGTGTCCTGCGGGGCTGGAGCGTGGGGAGTCTGTGAGATCCCGCATCAAGGTGTGGGAACTGGGAGCCTGCTGGAAGCCCCCCAGTGCATCCCCATCACCATGAAACATCCTCTGGTAGCACCACACGTGTGTTCCTCAGGGGAAAAATTAGCATCCTGTTTCCTAAGAGTTCTGTTCTGCCCTCCTTTTATTGGTGTTGCCCCTTGAGCTGTGCAGAGTCTGAAGGAAGGGCTGTTCTTGGGGTGTCTGGGATGGGGGACAGGCAGAGAGCTCCCGCTGCACAGAGCTGGAGTGGGGGGCCAGGGGCTGTGTGTGCATCTCCTGCTAAACACCTCCCACTGAGAGAAGGGCTCTACGTTACCATGGCTGTTAGGCTCCTTCCTCGCTCTGTGGGGTCACTCGGGGGGCTTTTCTCCTGGCCAAGCCATTGCAGCATCATGGGCAGGCAGGAACCTTCCCATCATCCACATCTGTTTGTCCCCAGGTGTTCTTCCTCAGCAGCAGAGTCCACCCGGGAGAAACACCCTCCAGCTTTGTCTTCAATGGCTTCCTGGACTTCATCCTGCGGGAGGAGGACCCCCGGGCCCAGATGCTGCGGCGGATGTTTGTCTTTAAGCTCATCCCCATGCTGAACCCTGACGGGGTGGTGCGAGGCCACTATCGGTGAGTGAGCGGAGGACGCTGCTGATCACAGAACCACAGAATGGTTTGGGTGGGAAGGGACCTTAAAGCCCCCCCAGTGCCACCCCCTGCCCTGGGCAGGGACACCTCCCA
>JAOTQQ010000039.1:4650-15122 GCA_026546715.1 Gallinago undulata | reverse complement strand
GCAGAGGGGCTCCAGCCCTCCCAGCATCTCTGTGGCCTCCTCTGGCCCTGCTCCAACATCTCCATGTCTCTCCTGTGCTGAGGACTCCAAAAGAGGGGCTGGTTTGACCACTTGTGCTCCAGGACGGAGCGCAAAGCCTCAGCCATTAGAAGGGAAGGATGGTGCTGAGCAAAGGACTTCATGTCTCTCTCTCTCTCCCTGCAGAACGGACTCCCGTGGGGTGAACCTGAATCGCCAGTACCTGAACCCCGATGCCGAGCTGCACCCTGCAGTGTACGGGGCCAAAGCCGTCCTCCTCTACCACCACGTGCACAGCCGCGTCCTGCCGGGCTCTCCCGACTGGAGGACCTATGTCTCCCCACTGGGCACCAGCTCCCTAAGCACAAAATCTTCCAACCATTCCGTCCATGGCAGCGCCCCGTCCCTGGAGCCATCCCTGTCTGAGCTGGAGAAAGCCAATAACCTGCGCAACTCGCCCGGCGGCTGGCAAACCAGCACCTTCCTCAGCCCTTCTCAGGAACCCCGGCTTCCAGGAGCACCTGCTGCTGAGCCAGGCAACAGGGACCCAGCTGTCTGGATCCTCCCGTCGAGCCACGGCACCGAGCACTGTGAGGAGGAGGAGGAAGGCAGGAGGCCTTCGTCAGCACCTCCCCCCGAATCCATCTCACCCCAGGACAGCGGGCTGGCCTACTACGTGGATCTCCACGGCCATGCCTCCAAGCGCGGCTGTTTCATGTATGGCAACAGTTTCCCTGACGAAAACGATCAGGTGAGGGCAGGGGATAGGAGTTATAGGGGTGCTGGGACCCTCCTGCCACTCTACCCCCTCCCCAGGGTCCCCAACACTCCCCCTACTGCCAGGAGGTCCCTGTCACACCACAAACAGAGGTCTCTGTGGGAACAGGGCTGGTGCCCAAGGGGCTGGCTGGGCTGGCTTCCCCCTGGTGCTCATTTGAGTTTGCTCCCCTCTCCCCTGTGACCAGGGTAGTGGCAGCAGGTCTGGGCTTTCCCTGGGATTTGGCGTGGGCAGGACAGAGGAGCTGCCACTTCTTCATAGGATCATGGAATTGTCCAGGTTGGGAGGGACCTTTCAGATCATTGAGTCCAACCATCAACCCACCACTGACAAACCCACCACTAACCCATGTCCCTCAGCACCACATCTGCCCAGCTTTTAAATACCTCCAGGGATGGAGACTCCACCACTGCCCTGGGCAGCCTCTTCCAAGGCTTGACAACCCTTTGGGGAAGAAGTTTTTCCTAACATTCATCCTAAACCTCCCCTGGTGCAACTCGAGACCATTTCCTCTTGTCCCATCACCTGTTCCTGGGGAGAAGAGACCGACTTCCCCTGGCTACCCCCTCCTTTCAGGGAGTTGGAGAGAGCCAGAAGGTCTCCCCTCAGCCTCCTCTTCTCCAGGCTGAACACCCCCAGCTCCCTCAGCCCCTTCTCACAAGACTTGTGCTCCAGACCCCTCACCAGTGCCCAGTCCAGGGAGACAGTCACTGCCCCAGTCCCGCTGGCGAAACTGGTCCTGATACAGGCCAGGATGCTAATGGCTTTCTTGGCCACCTGGGCACACTGCTGGCTCACTGCTTCTTCTCCCAAAGGACAAGAGGGTGGGGCAGAGCCCTGCCACGGGGGTCCCTCCTCTCCTCGGGGGAGCCCAGCTGCTGCCTTTCCCTGCAGGGGGTGGGCAGCATCCCCCGGGCAGGGCTGGGGTGTGTGGGACACTGGAACTGGGCAGAGTGGGACCAGCCAACACCCCAGAGCATCCCAGAGCTCAGCACAGGTAGTGCTGGAATAGGACAAGCAATCAAAGACTCCCTCACCCCAAGAATTCACCCACGTTCCCCTCTGTGCCACAGGTAGAGAACATGCTGTTCCCCAAACTCATCTCCCTGAACTCACCTCACTTCGACTTCACGGGCTGTAACTTCTCGGAGAAGAACATGTACGCCAAAGACAAGCGGGATGGGCAGTCAAAGGAGGGCAGCGGGCGGGTGGCCATCTACAAAGCCTTGGGGATCATCCACAGGTAGGGAAACCTCCCTCGCTCCCTTCCTCCAGCTCCGTCTCGTGGCCTGCTGTCTCTGGGGCTCCCTGCTGGGGCTAAGACTGGCCAAGGAGGGTGTCACACACTGGGTACAGGGACCTGGCTGCATTCCTGACCCTCTGGCCTGGCTCCTACTCCTTCCCATCCCTCTGGAGCTGCTCTGGCTTCTTGTCCTCGCTGTTGCAGAGCTCCTTGTGCACAGCCTTCCAGAAGGAATTCTCCTCTTTCCCAGATGTTTACGTTCATATTGAGCTGTAATTAAAACCTGTTGTAATGGGCTCAGCTTCCCCAGACCTCGCCTGTGAGTTTCCAGCTTCGAGCAGTCTGTGATTTGGGAGCTGAGGGTGTTTGTGTGACCCGGGGCAGCCGCGTGCCTCTCCCAGCATGGGCTGGGATATTTTTGTCCATGTTTCTGTTGTGGTTGCTGGGAACATAAAAATGGCTGAATTAATGAGACCAACAGCCTGTTTTACCCAGTTTGTCCCTAGTGGCGGCCAGTTGCAGATGGCAAGGGAAGAGTACGAGAAGAGCAGCGTGTAATGATTCTTGAGGAGACGCTGTGTTCCCCAGGGATCTGGGGTTTGAGGAGACATGGAAGTGGTGCCAGGCTCCCCCCACTCTGCAGCTCAGAGGGCACACGGCCTCCAGCTCTGCGGTGACTAGGAAACTGGTGGCTGGAGAGGGGGTGATCCCCTCTGCCTTTGGAGCCCACTGAGCTGTGTTTGGTGACCCTGCTTTGGCAGGGGGTCAGACTAAAGGATCTCCAAAGGTCCCTTCTAGCCCCGCCATTCCACCTTCAGTCGGCCTCCTGCTGTTGGGGATGGTTGTGGTGCCACGGTCGGTGGTGATGGTGGTGCCATGGCGGTTGGTCACTGCCATGGTGGTTTCCCCTCTGGGTGCCAGGCCAGCATTGGCACACTGTGGGAGAGGAAGGCAAGTTCCTTCGGTCAGCGGGCAAGTTCCTGCGGTCAGTGGGCTTGTGGCAGGGAAAAAAGAGTCAGAAAGTGGCTCGGTGTCTCTCTTGCCTCAAAGTCCCACAGTCTGGGCCATATGATTCAGTGTCTCATTGCCATAAAATTGTCACAGCATGAGGCTTTGCTCCGGGGGGACGATGTGTCATCACCTCTGCCATTCCTTGTGTGAGTCTCTTGCACCGTCCTTAGTGTGAACCCACCAGGGATGGTGGCAAAGCCTTTTAGATTGACCAGGGAACATCTTCTGATAGTTGCGTCTCCCTCAAAAGGCAGCAGTTGGGGTGTCCCTGGCAGCTGGGGGTGCCTTGGCTGTTGATTTGAGGTAAGAAGTGGGTACTTGGCACTTTGGGAGCTCAGTGATCACTGCCTGCTCCTTCTTCCCCATGGCCAGTCCTCTCTTTGGCATTGATTTCAGAGTCTGGTCCCTTGGGTCCCATGTCACAGCCGCCTCCCCTGGCCTTCACCTGATGGCCAACTGCTGATTTTTCTCCTCTTTATTCCTTCCTCAGTAGATGAGGAAAGGTGCAGGTCGCAGCAAGAGCTGTGGCATGATGGCAGGAGCCACCTCTTCTCTCCAGACCCTTCCCGGGGGTTGGGAGGGGATGCTGGTGGCTCCCAGGAGAGGTGACCCCAGCTCTGCTGGTGCAATGTCATGGCAGTAGCAGAGCCCTGGTGGCTGTGGGTCCGTCGGGTAACATGGATTTTCCTTGTGCTCCACAGCTACACGCTGGAGTGCAACTACAACACGGGGCGCTCAGTGAACCCCATCCCAGTGGCCTGCCACGACAACGGGCGGGCCAGCCCCCCACCACCCCCAGCCTTCCCCTCCCGCTACACTGTGGAGCTGTTTGAGCAGGTAAGGGGGTCCCCGGCAGTGGGGAGGGGGGCATTTGAGCAGGTAAGGGGGTTCCAGCCATCTAGGGGTGCTCCTGCCACTAACCCCAGCCCCAAAACACTTTGCTCAGTGTCTGGGACTGGGGGCTTCTACCCTCGGCCCCTGGGGCAGCCTGGGGTCATCCCTGCACATCTCACACCACTGCTGACATGCTGGGACCCTGGTCTGGGGCTCACACAGACCCAGTGAGTCTGGGGGTGCTCATCTGGCCCCACAACGAGGGGATGGCTGGTCCCTGTGGCCATGGGCCCCTGACTGGCCCTCATCCAGAGACCCTGTGGGAACATTCCTCCCTCTGGGGATCTCGACTGGAGCCTGCAACGGAGCTAAAACGAGCTCTGGGGGATGCTCTGGGGTTCAGGGTCAGATTTTCTTGCTTTTTTTTGTTTTCCTGCCCCAGTTCCCGAGCGCGGGGACTGTTGGTCACCAGCTCCTCTCTCCCACAGGTGGGCCGGGCCGTGGCAGTTGCGGCGCTGGACATGGCAGAGTGCAACCCCTGGCCCCGCATCGTCCTCTCGGAGCACAGCTGCCTCAGCAACCTGCGGGCCTGGATGCTGCGGCATGTGCGGGGCATGAGGGGCGCCGGCGGGGGCCCACGCAGGAGAGGAGGTGCCAGGACCCCCCCCAGGACCTCCACGTAAGGGCCCAGCAGGTTGAGTGTTGAGGAGCTGCAGGATAACGCCAATTAGAGATGATAAATGTGCTCCAAGTGAGTCACCCCGCAGCTAACGAAGCTGAGGCCTATTTGCTCACTCTGTCGGGGTCCCTGCTTGTCCCCGTGGAGTTGCTTTGTCATCTGCGGGTGTCCCCCAGCTCCATGTCCTCAGAGGGCACAAGGGACACCCGGCCCTGTGGGGTGACGCTGTTCGGGATTCACTCACCCCAGTGTCTCCCCAGCCCAGTCTGGCACTGGGCTGGGACTGGGGCTGGGGGCAAGGGAGTGGGAGCTCTGAAACGCTTCTGCTGCCCCCGGGCTGCTGGGATGTACTGGGTGGGGGACTGGGGGCTGCTGGGGGCTGAGGGACAACCTTGGTGACATTCCTGTCCCCAGCTGTTCACCAGCCACTGGGCTCTGACAGACCTGGTGTCCTGCAGCAGCAGAGCCTGGTCTGTGGGGGTGCACGAAGGGGACCCCCTCCCCGCAGAGCCAATTTGAGCCCCCTGTTTCTCCTCCCCTTCCAGCGGGCTCCCCACCTCGGCCTCTGATAACGCCCTGTCCCGCACCAGGAGCTTCAGCAACGGCACCAGCGGCAGTGGGGGCAGCCAGCAGGACTCGCCCCACATCAAAGCCTCCCCCAGCTTCACCTTCAGCTGCAGCAGGGCCCCCGCGCCCCCCGCTGCCACCCAGAGCCCCCAGAGGGGCAGCACCAGAGCCCCCGGCAGAGGTAAGCTGGGCTGGGGACCTCTCCTGCGCTTGGTCCCCTACCTGTCGAGCTGCTGTGCCAGGCCACAGCCCTGAGGAGAGTCCTGTGCCGGCCCAACCCTCTGCTTTGATGTAATAAAAGTGGTTTTTTTGCGTGGAAGAAGTGCATGTGAACGGCCCCCATGGCCCCTCGGGAGGGTCCCGGATGCTGTGCTCTATCCCCAGCGGAGCGGCCCTAGCTGGGCTGGGACAGACACCCCACAGTGAGACCTGGGGCCTCTCCAGGGACCCGAGGGGGCCCAGCTGAGCTCTTGCCCACCGGCCCAGGAGACCCTGGCTGGGCAGAGCCTGCCTGTGACTTCTTTTGCACCGAGACCCAAAGGGCTCCGTCTGCCGGGACGGTGCCCCTGGTGGCTCTGCTGCCCAGGGTGGGGGACAAAGGGCTCTGAAAGCCTGGCATGGAAAACCTCTGCTCACCTTCCCTCAGCCTCAGCCACTCCCAAAGCATTCCCGAGGCCTGTGGGGACACACCAAAGTGCCTTTTCCCTTCCCAGGCACCGGCCGAGCAGCAGGCGATGGTGGCACATGGCTCTGGTCACAGCAGGCTGGCAGAGCTCGAATTAGGCACTGGGGGCTTTGAGCGTGCAGTGAGGGCTGGCTGGGACCGACTGGCAGCACCAAGCTGCCTGCGTGGCAGGGTACAATGCTGCAGCTTGCCACCCTGCAAGCCCTGCAGCCAACACCACGCTCTGGCAGCCGAAACAAGGCAAGGGGCTAGCTGTGCCCCAGGGGTGGCTTCCTCCCCACCAGGCAGGGGCTCGGTGCCACAGCCGGCTGGGCGATGGCGGGGAAGCCCTGGTGCTACTCTATGGGCTGGTCCCACAAACCCCCGGTGAAGGGAAGGGGGCTGGACTGGGAGCCCCAGTTTGCTGTGGGCCTCCGGACCCCTGTGAGTACCGTCCCTGCACCCCAAGGTGGGGGGAGTGCGAGCGAGGGTCTGCTGTGGGGGCGAGGGGGCCGGCTGTGTGACTCGCGTGTGACTGTCCTTGTGTGTGTGTGGGGGGGGGGGTGTGCACCACTCTGGGGGCAGAGCACGGTGTGTCCCACCCTGAGGGGCTTTGTCCTGCTCCCCTCGTGTTCCTTGTCCTGCTTTGTCCTCCCTGTTTGCTTTCCAGCACCCTGTGGTGACCGTTTCTCGTCCCCCATGAGAAGGTGGTGGAGAGGAAATAAAAGGCTTGTGTTCTCATGGGCACCTTGTGATGTCTGTTCCTTCTGCCGTGCATGCTCGGCCACCCCGGAGCCAGCGGGGGCAACCCCTGGCCCCATCCCCGCTGCCGGGGAGTCGGTGACAGTCGGGCGCGCGAGCAGGAACAGACCTCGTGGGGCTGGAGGGGCAGAGCCCGTCTCGGGAGGAGGGACTGGTGCCATTCTGCCCCCCGAGCTCACACTCCCCTTCTTGCTGGCCCCTGTCCCACTGCCATTGGCACGGCCTCCTCCGGCGAGGGCAGCCGTGACCAGCAGAGCCGAGTGCCAGCTGCCTGCCTGGCTCCTGGCACTGGCTCTCGTGGCTCTTCCTTCCCTGCCCTGGCATCACCCGGCAGCTCGAGGGCCTGTGTGCCAGCTCCGGCACCCCCGTGGTGCCCCATCCCAGCACGACGGCCCCGGCAGCACCAGCACTGCCATGGCTGCCCAGGAAAATGCCACCAGGAATGTTCTGACCCCACAGCTTAGCCATACGAGCTCCATGCCACTGCCCTCCTGCCGGCTGGTGCCAGGGTGCCCTCAGGGACCCCTCCTGCCCCAGGGGACACCGAGGTCCTGACCCCCAGGCTTTTCCATCCCAGCGCAGGCTCCACGTCTGCCCTTGAGCTGTCCCCGTTTCTCCTGCCCCGTTCGGGCAGCCTCGTGGCGGTGGTTCCCCAGCACGGTTCATCCCGGTCTCACCAGCAGGACCAGGACTGAGCCCTGGCTGTCCTGGCACGCCACTGTGCTGCCGTTCTGCCCAGCACGGCTGTGCCTGTCCCCGTTGTCACCCCTGCCCATCCCCAGTGTGGGCCCAAAGCCCATCCTCGGCCACAGTCCCATCCCACCTCACACTGAGGTGCCAAGGGCCTGTCACCATCCTCCCCAACAGCACTCCAGCAGCTGCCACCGCGGCTCCTCTGGCTCTCCAGCACCAGAACGGTGCCAGCACGGTGGCTGTGCCACTGGCTCCCGGTGCTGGCTGGTGTGCCTGTGTGCGGGCTGGCATTGGGCACTGATGGCCACCATGGGCCAGTGGCTGCCAGGCTTCTGGCTCCCCTTGCCAGAGCTGTGGCATCTCAGTGGTGCTGCCGGCACCGGCAGCCTGTGGGTGTCCGTGTGTCTGTCCCATCTTCGGCATGCCAGGCCCTGTCCCCTCCTGCGGGGGGGTGCACAGGCAGAGCAGTGCCACTGTGCCACCCGGGCACAACCACTAGCCATGGCCAGCTCAGCTCCCAGTCTGCGTGGGCCACCAGCAGTGAGAGCTCTTGCCAAGCAGCGCTTGGGGCTGTGCCAGGCCTCGCCGATCCGCACCGCAGCGGCTCTCTGTGCCCAGGGCAGGCAGCCGGTGCCCCCGCCACAGCCCCCCAGGCCAACCCAGGCATAGGCTCAGCTCTCTCTCCTTTGTCACACAGGGACGTTGCCGGGGGGCACCCGGGGAGCACCGAGCACCGCCATGGGACCGCGGGAGGCCCAGCGTGGCACGGGAGAGCTGGCGTCTGCCCACAGCATGGCACCACTGCAGGTACCGCTGGGCAGCGGGGAGGGGACCCTGTGGGGACAGCAGGGCCCTGGGATGGGGCTGCCCCATGGTGGGGACATGGGGCTGGGGGACAAACTGTGGCCCTGCTGAGCCATCCACACCATGCCCGTGTGTGGGGCACAGCACACCGACCACCCAGGCTGGCCAAGGGGCTCCCCAAAGAGCTCAGAGACACCCCCCATCTGTAGGGATGAGACCCCCTCGATCTGTGGGGCTGAGACATCCAGTCTGTGGGGCTCTCCCAGGGATTTCTGCCCCACATGTAATTTTCCCCAAGCCGTGCAGATGCCCCAGGGGTCTGGCTCTTTAGGACCCCCAGCAGTCAGGGGGGCTTTCCACAAGACCAGGGACAAACACCCCTCCCTGGCACCGACACCCCTCTCCCCTCCCCTCCCTGCAGGTGCTCCCCAAGAAGCTGGAAGCCAGGAGAGCCCCGGAGCAGCCCGGGTAAGTGCCGGCATTGGCCACGGTGTGGGGTCACCCCATAGTCTGTGCCGGGCTGGGGGAGGTCTGGCCTCAGGAGCAGTGCGTCATTCTCTGCAGCCTGGGGGGCCCCCTTGAACCCCCCCAGGGTCCCAGTGCCGAAGGGACCAGTGACCGGGCAGAGGCTGCCGGATCCGCACCAACAGCACCGCAGCACCGGCACAGGGCCGGGGGGCTGCCCCCACCCCACTGGGGGGGCCACAGCACCCGTCCCGCACCCCCCGGGGTGACCACAACCTGCTGCAGCAGGCAGAGAGGGTTGGGGGGCTGGGACCCCCACACCACCACCCCCACAGGGGCTGTGGGGGCCCCCCGTGCCCTGCTGGTGGTGACACCAGTCTCTGTCCCCACAGGGCCCTGCAGAGCGCAGAGCACCGACGGACTCCTCCTGCGCGGGGGCGAGGGCCTGCACCCGCCGGTACAGCCCCACGGCACCGGGGACCCCAGCCCTGCCCTGCCCCCTGCCAGCCGCACCCAGGGGGGGCCCGCGGCACCGGGGAGGGGGCTCTGCCCCTGCTCTCCCCCACCGCAGCACCCACACACCGGCCCCCCCTCGCCCTGCTCCCCCCAGCGCCTCCCCTCCTGCTGCGCTGAGGCCTGGCACGGCCACCGGCACCGGCGGCAGGGCCCCACCGCGGCCACCGGCACTGGGGGCAAGGGCCGGGCCCCCCCAGACCAAAGCTGCCCCTGTGCAGATCCCCGGCCACCGCACCGGTGCGGCCACCAGCCCAGCCTCCCGCAGGCCCGGGCAGCCCCGCTCCTCCCCGCAGGCCCGGCGGAGGGGCCCGGTACCGGCAGGAGGGATTTTTACGTCACATGGTTTGGTCTTGTATCATCGTGTTTCCGTTAAAGGTGGTTTGAAAGAAGGGCGGCCTCCAGCCTCACTGCGGCAGGGGCCATGGCGGGGGGGTTGGGGTGGCGGGGAGGGGGGTCCCGGTGCCGCTGTCGCCGCCGTTCCTCACTCCTGCTTCTTGGGGTTGTTGACGGCCACGTAGTGGTAGAGGACCACCAGGAGGAAAAGCGACACGCCCAGCATGTTGGCGAAGATGGCGAGCTGCACGTCCGTGATCATCCTGGGGGGGGACACACACGGTGATACCCCCCGAAACCCCCCGGGACGGGCTCCCCCCGCTTCCCGCTCCGGCCTGGCACCGCCGGACCGACCGCCGGCCCCGCAGTGTGGCGGGGACACCCCCTGCACGCCCCCACTCCCCCTCCCCCCCCCCAAACGGGGACCCCTAACGTCCCCGGGTGCCCTCGGGCCCGCACCCCGCTCTCACGCGCCGCCGCCGCCGCCACGTCTCTCGCTCCGCCGCACGCGACTTCCGGTCGCGGGGCACGCCGGGAGGGGCGGGGCCTCGAGGGTCGCCGTGGCAACGGGGAGGGGCCCGGCGGGTCGGCACGGGTTGGGGGGGGAGAGGCGACGTCACGCCCGCCTGGGGTCCCGCCGTGACGTCACGATCGGTTCCCGGGGCGTACCGTGACGTCACTGTCAAGTCACGGCCGCACCGTGACGTCACGGCGGCCCGGCTGTCGCTCCAGGGCCGGGCTCGCCCCGCCCCCCCCCAGGGGCGCCGCCGCCGCCATACAAGGCCGGGCGCGAGCGCGGGGCGCGTGGCTTGGAGGGCGTGGCTAAGGCGCACGGGGGGGGCGTGGCCGGGCGGCACCGCCCGCGGGTGGGGAGCCCCAGGGCGGCCGGGGCTAATTATAGCCGCTAATTAGGGCTGCAGGGCTGGGGCCGGGCCAGGCCGCACCCGGGCGGCCCCGGCCCCTCCCTGGGACACGGTGCGGCCCCGCGCGGGGCAGGGCCACCCCCACAGCCCCCCCCCTGGCCCCCCCATAGCCCCCCACAGCCCCCCCAGGCCCCCCCCCAACCCTCTCCATGCCCCCCCCCCACTATTCCCCTATTCCCCAC
>JAOTQQ010000038.1:260919-277942 GCA_026546715.1 Gallinago undulata | reverse complement strand
TAGACAGAATGAATGGGGAGATTAAAAAGCACCTAACTAAGCTTATGACAGAAACAAAAATGAATTGGGTTAAATGTTTACTGTTAGCCTTACTTCATATTAGAACGCAGCCAAGAACAGATACCGGTATATCTCCCTTTATAATGTTATATGGAATGCCATGTGATTTTGGTCTGTTAGTGGAACACCCCAAAGTTGAGGATAAGGTTATAACTGAATATATCTTAGAACTTGCAAAAAGAAGACAGGAATTAAGAAAAAAGGGATTAGTAGTACAGAGACCCCCTTTAGACATCTCTATACACAGAATACAACCAGGGGATCGAGTATTAATAAAAACCTGGAAGGAAACCTCTCTAATGCCTCACTGGGAGGGACCCTTTCTTGTTTTACTCACTACAGATACAGCTGTATGGACCGCAGAAAAAGGATGGACACATGCTAGCCGCATCAAAGGACCTCTCCCTCCAGAAAATTGGACTGTGACTTCAGAACCTGGGAGTCTTAAATTAAAAATCACAAAGGGACAAAGTCGGTAAATGAACTACTCTGAAAGGGAAGTAAGAAGTAGTTTATATCACTGGTTACAAATACCCACTGAAGGCACCCTTTGGCGAGTAAACTATGCTCCTTGGCAAGAAGGAGTGATACCCCCCCCCAGACAGGAGGAGCAGGGTTGTACAAACTAGAAGGAGCTCCTCTTGTTTTCCCCTTTTGCTGTGAAATAGAAAAGGAGGTACCCGAGACTCTTTGGGTAGGAAATATTCCTAGAATACCATATATAAAGCATCCTACATCTGGACATTTATGTTGGGTAGTGTGTGTCAGCACTGTAATAGAAACTGGTCTTGTGTTTCACCTAGAAGGCAACCTTATAATATGAAATGTCGCCATAATTTAGCACCTGAAGAAAGACAAGGGGCTCAAACGGAACTCTGTAGATTATTTTGTGGGTGGGAACTATTGATACCTGAGCTCTGGGAAATATTCAAAACAGATTGGTATAAGGTACTAAGACAGTGTATTGTACGATTCTCTTGGAAACAGGGCAAATGAAAGAAAAATGCAGAAAACGGTTTGCTTGGAAATTAGAGAAGGGCAGAAGAAAACTGCTCTTAAAATAATATTTCTGATCATGATTATGTTAGGGGAAACATCCAGCTATTCATTCTTGCCTGCGTTACCCAAGGTTAATGTGTGAGTGACACTAGCAAACCTCACGGGACAGGGTACCTTGTGTCTTGCTACCACTTCTCCTAGCAACCCTTTTTCCACCTGTCTTGTGGG
Source organism: Gallinago undulata (assembly GCA_026546715.1). Lineage (NCBI taxonomy): Eukaryota > Metazoa > Chordata > Aves > Charadriiformes > Scolopacidae > Gallinago > Gallinago undulata. The sequence goes on along the minus strand of JAOTQQ010000038.1, from coordinate 276,655 downwards.
CTTGCCACTAGACGAATGGCCAATACCTACGGCCCTTCGTAGCCTCCCCCTATTTAAATTTGTATCCCGAAATGTAGCGGATTATTGGGATATGTGGACTCCCCACCTCCCACTTGCTACTTTAGAGCCACAAGAACTTGAACTGCTGGGATCAGTAAAAATGGATTTTTTGTGTCAAATTTGATTATACAGAGAAAAATCAGTCTAAAGCATGAGATGTTTCTCCTGCTCACCCTATCTTTAAAAATGCGTCCTTTTGGTGCGACTATACAGCCGCAAGATTATCTAAATCTAGTAATGCGCCCCTTTTATTACCTCCAGAAATATTTTTTATTTGTGGGGATAGAGCATGGCCCGTTATCCCTTCGCACATAAAAGGAGGCCCATGTAGCCTTGGGTGCCTTTCGGTCCTGACTCACAACACATCCATGATTTTACAACACCGCCTCTCTCATAGGGCAAAGCGTAGTATCCATACCTATACCTCTGACTGTAACGATAATGTGGAATTTTGGTCTTTTAGCCAACGCCTTGCTGCCTCTCTCTTATTGCCCGGAGCTGCCGCTGGAAAGGCATTAGCAACTCTAGACAAGCTTGGCTGCTGGCTTGCCAAGCAAACGAATGCTAACAGCAAAGCGTTATCTGGGCTTTTATTGGATGTAGATAGTGTATGCCATGCTACCTTGCAGAATAGAGCTGCTATTGATTTTTTGCTTTTAGCACAAGGTCATGGTTGCGAGGACTTTAAGGGCATGTGTTGTATGAATCTTTCTGATCACTCAGAGTCAATCCAGGCTAGTATTCAACAGCTCAGAAACGGGATCTCCAAACTCCGTCAAAATAACAGCTGGGATTGGCTAGATGAACTTTTTGGAAATTGGGGTCTATCAGGCTGGTTAAAGAGTCTAATAAAAACGGGGATATTAGTCATGATTAACATCATCATAAGCTTGCTATGTTTGGGCTGTGCTATATCATGTATGAAAATGATGTTTTTAAGACTCATCAACCAAACTTGGTTTGTTAAGAATGTATAAGGTGAATCCGATCTTCCCTGAAAACTACCTACTGCTACCGAGAAGAAACTAAAATCCTGCTGCTCTTTGCAAAAGAGTAGGCATGGAAAGGTAGAAAGGTATATACAGTGGGAAGTGAAGATCTAAATAACATAGCAATTGCACCCAAACAAGCAATGTCCCTAAAATTTTAACAGTAACTTTAAACGACTAATAATAGCAAATAATTAAAGATAATTGTTTAATTTTGATCAGCAAAATTATTTGTGCATAAGAGAAAGGGGGGGAATTGTAATAAGGAACTAAGAAAATTCGCTGATCAACACAAGATTAAGCAAAAAGAGCTTAACCGCGACGATACTGAAATATCTCAAGTAAATGTCAAACCGCAATGTTATGTCACCATGATACCCTGTATCTCCATTTATATTTTTTGTTCTAATCAACTATGTAGAAATAGAATGTATAAACTGATTTCGTAACTAAATTGTATTGAAGTTGCCTGAAGCAAGCAAGATTCTAAGGAAGCCACAATCCCGGGAGACGCAAAGCAAGCAATAATCTAAAGAAGCCACGATCCCGGGAGAAGCAGAAGGGGGCGTATCTAAGATGTCAAACCCAACATTTGTGGAGATAAAAGAAGTTGTTTAACCTGATTAACTTTGCAAGCCTTAGTGGAGCTGCAACTCCCTGGCTGCCCAGCGCGCTGCTTTTTGCTTTCCTACCTTAATAAATTTTCAATAAATCCATTTTGGACTCGATTGGATTTAATTGAGCTATAACAACGGGGACACAGAGACATGGGCACTGATGGGCTCACACCTCTCTCTCAAGAGCTCTGGGCAAGGATGACAGGGTTTGGCTCTAAGGAACAAGAAACCTCCTGGGATTTCTCTCAGCGGTGACACCTCTCTCTGCTCCGGTCCCTTCAGGAATGGCCTGTGGAGATATGAAGGGACTGTCAACATAGACGGGGATGGAAAGGGGAACTCTCTTTTATCTGAGCTCACCTGAGACATCTACCACACCCTGAACCCTTCATCTTCACCCTCTGCTGCTGCCTTTCCTCTCCCATCCTGGCCATGCTTTCCTTCTCAAGCCCAAAGCTCAGCCAAAAGGCATCCCCTGTTCTCACCGTACCAAAAACAGCCCATACAATTGCAGTGCTGAGCTCAGCCCCCACTGCGGACACTGCACCTGCAGAGCCCCCGCTTTCATTTCCCTCCCCGCAGAGACAGGAGCACCAGCCGTGTTTGCCTGTCCCTGCAAAGCCCCCCTGCCCCTTCTCCCCGACTCTTCTTCACCCTTTGCTGACTGCTCCTCCCGCCTCTTCTTCCATGTGGGTGGAAGTGATTCTGCTGGAGGAAACCTGGGCAGAACTCTGGGGGTGGTCGTCAAGGGCATGGGGTCCCACATGGGCAGAGGTCTCCTAGACAGAGCACCAGATTTGCAGAGGAGACATTCAGAGCTGCCCACAAGTCTGAAAATCCTGGATGAGCCCTTCTTTTTTCAGATGAGCCCTGACTCAGCATTGCTTGCATTGAACGGTGATTCTACCTGATGAGATATCACCAGCAGTGTGTCCTTGTGGCCAAGAAGGCCAGTGGCCTCCTGGGGTGCATTCAAAAGAGTGTGACCAGCAGATAGAGGGAGGTCATCTTCCCCTTCTCCTCTGCCCTGATGAAGCCACACCTGGAGTGCTGTGTCTTCTCCCCCCCTTCTTCCCTCTCCTCCCCCCACTTTCTAGAAGGACAGGTAACTGCTGGAGAGAGAGTCTAGTGGAGGCTACAAAGATGATCAGGGACCGGAGCATCTCTTTGATGAGGAAAGGCTGAGAGCCCTGGGCTCCTCATCTTGGAGAAGAGACGACTGAGAGGGGATCCTATCAATGTTTATAAATATCTAAAGGGCAGGTGTCAAGAGCAGTGAGGCTCTTCTCAGTGGTGTCCGATGATAGCACAGGGGGCAATGGGCACAATCAGGAACACAGGAAGTTCCATCTTCCTGCAGCCCAGAAGGCCAATCACATCCTGGGCTGCATCAAGAGATGTGTTGCCAGCAGGTCCAGAGAAGTGATTCTGCCACTCTCTGGTGAGACCTCACCTGGAGCACTGTGTACAGGTCTGGAACACTCAATATAAGAAGGACACGGACCTGATGGAGTGGGTCCGTAGGAGGGCCACAAAAATGCTCAGGGGGTTGGAGCACCTCTGCTATGAGGGAGACCTAATAGCGGCCTTCCAGTACCTGAGGGGAGCTACAGAAAGGCTGGGGAGAGCCTGTTTACAAAGACCTGCAGTGACAGGACGAGGGGCAATGGGTTTAAACTGAAGAAAAGCAGATCTAGATTGGATTTTAGGAATAAGTTCTTTCCAACGAGGGTGGTGGAGCACCGGAACAGGTTGCCCAGGGAGACCCCTTCCCGGGTGAGGCTCAATGAGGCCCTGGGAAACCTGGTCTAGTTGGGGGTGTCCCTGCTGACTAGGGTGGGGGGAGGGGGAGGGGTGTGTCAGACTAGATGACCTTTGAAGGTCCCTCCCAGCCCAGATGATTCTATGATTCTATGATCTTAACACAAGGAAAAAAAATTTTTCCTTTGAGGGTGCCAGAGCCCTGGAAGAGGCTGCCCTGAGAGGAGCTGGAGCCTCCTTCTCTGGAGATATTCCAAACACACCTAGATGGGTTCCATTTAACCTGTTCTCGGTGATCCTGCTTTGGCAGGCGAGGTTGGACTAGATGATCTGGGAACTAAAGGCCTGATTCTGGGAACTACAGGCCTGTCAATCTGACCTCGGTGCCTGGGAACGTGATGGAACAGATCATCTTGAGTGCCATTCTGCAGTGCACGAAGGATGCCCAGGCGATCAGGCCCAGCCAGCACAGGTTCACGAGGGGCAGGTCCTGCTTGACAAATCTGACATCTTTCGATGACAAAGTGACTCGATTGGTGGATGAAGGAAAGGCTGTGCATGTTATCTACCTAGACTTCAGCAAGGCCTTTGATACAGTCTCCCACAGTATTCTCCTGGAGATACTGGCCGTTCATGGCTTGGATGGGAATACTCTCCACTGAGTTAAAAACTGGCTGGAGGGCCGGGGCCAGAGAGTGGTGGGGAATGGAGTGAAATCCATTTGGCGGGGGGGTCACAAGTGGTGTCCCACAGGGCTTGGTACTGGGGCCAGTTCTCTTCAACATCTTTATCAATGATCTGGACAAGAGGACCCTCAGCAAATTTGCAGACGAGACCAAGTTGGGTGGGAGTGTTGATCTTCTGGAGGGTAGACAGGCTTTGCAGAGGGATCTGGACAGGCTGGCTGGATGGGCTGAGACCAACGGCATGAGTTTCAATAAGGCCAAGTGCCGGGTCCAGCACTTGGGCCACAACAGCCCCCCACAGCACTACAGGCTCTGGGAAGAACGGCTGGAGAGGTGCCTGGCAGAAAGGGACCTGGGGGTGTTGGCTGACTGTTGGCTGAACATGAGCCAGCAGTTTGTCCAGGTGGCCAAGAAGGCCAACAGCCTGTATCAAGAATAGCGTGGTGAGTAGGACCCAAGAAGTGATTGTCCCCCTCGGCACTGGTGAGACCCCACCTCGAGTACTGTGTCCAGTTTTGGGCCCCCTACCACAAGAAAGACATTGAGGTGCTGGAGCAGGTCCAGAGAAGGGCAACGAAGTTGGTGAGGGGTCTGGAGCACAAGTTTTGTGCTAAGTGGCTGAGGGAGCTGGGGTTGTTCAGTCTGGGGAAGAGGAGACTGAGGGGAGACCTTCTCGCTCTCTCCAACTCCCTGAGAGGAGGGTGTAGAGAGGTGGGGATTGGTCTCTTCTCCCAGGTCACAGATGACAGGAGAAGGGGTAATGGCTTCAAGTTGGGCCAGGGGATGTTAAGGTTAGATATTAGGAAATATTTCTATACTTGTCAGGCATTGGAATGGGCTTCCCAGGGAGGTCGTTGAGGCACCATCCCTGGAGGTATTCAAGAGACAAGTTGACATAGTGCTTGGGGATAAGGAATTAGTAGTAGATTGGTGTTGGTTTTGGGTGTGGTGGGCTGTGTGGTTTGTGGTGGTTTTTTTGGTTGTGGTTATTATTATTTTTTTCTCCATTGGTTGGAATAGATGACCTTAAAAGGTCCCTTCCAACCTAGGTGATTCTGTGATTCTGTGATCTCCAAAGGTCCCTTCCAATCTCTGCCATTCTGTGATTCTGTGGAAACCTTCAACCCCTCTGGAAATCCATCTGATTGAGGTTGGAATGAAGGTCTGCAGACTGCAGGTGTTGAGACCCCATACCCATCTGCTTCTCAGGTGGCCGCCCCTCAGGGATGGGTGTGGGGTGCAAAGGTCAAGGCAAAGCCACACTTTAGGCCTGACTACGGGCGGGCGGACTCAGCCATCCTCAGGTCAGCACTTTTCCAGGACATATCTGCTGGGGCAGTGGAAACAGAGAAGGAAACCCTCACAGCAGCAGGCACTGAGGCTGAAAGCTCCCTCCCAGGACACGTGGCCCCACCAGTCAGGAGGGAAGCAGCTCTCCCAGCTCTGTTCAGAGGGTTCACTCAAAGACAGAGGACCAACATCAGCCTCCCTCTTCTGAGCAAACCCTTTATAACTCGCATCCCAGGGACCCTCTGCTGCCCCAGGGGCCTCGACAAGGGGACTGTAATCAGCACTCTGGTGCCCAGGGACCTACCCTTGGCTGCTGGCTTATCAAGCCGGCCTTTTTTCATGGGCTACATTTTGCTCCTCCAAGTCCCCCAGCTGCCCACCTGGACCTGCAAGAGGAAGGCAGGAGGCTGGTTCTTGAGGAGAGCAGACCCTGTTGAGTGGTTTAGTGCACGTAGGTGGAGACAGGGTTTTGCTGCAGACCTTGCACAGCCTGGAGCTTCAGGTAACACACACACGTGTCACAGAGGGGCCATGAGAGTCCAGGTCTGCAGGGGCACCCTGTGGCGGTGGCAGTGGGAGAAGAAAGCCAGACTTGGTGCAGTCTGTGTCCATCCTTGGAGCAGGAAACAGAGACGGGTCAGAGCCCAGTTGCAAATGAGTTATTGCCCGGCAGAGATGGACAGAGAGCAAAAGCGGTGGTGTAAACCAGAGCTCAGACAATGTTCAAAACAACTACCGTCCAAACTTGAAAGCAATTCCGGGAGCTTTCAGCAGAAACAGCCTTGACTTTGTGTGTCTTCAGCAAGTGCAAAGATCTCCCATCTGATAACTCATGTTATGCGGCTGGTTTAGACCACTTCCTCACATGTTATGATATTGTACATCTGTTATTTCAAGGTAAAATAGCTGCTTATTAATAGTCTGAGATCAGAGGTCAAGATTATTCATGGTTAGTAATTGTTACTGTGACATTTAACAACTAAATTAACATTAGAGCAGGCTTCCCTAATCTGTCTACAAGGTATCTCAAGCTGGATGAGCAAACCCATTTTACATATATATGAACACATCGTGACTTTATTTTCCTTTCTCTAGGCATCTCTCATTGCATCCCACTCAGTTTCCCATTTTATTGAAAAGCTTAAATTTCAGAACTGAGCTCTATCTGCACCCCTCCTCTAATTTGCTTAGCTGTCTACCTCTCTATTTTGGGCTCTCACTCTGTACAAGTACAGCTGGAACTCGGTTTCAGCTCTCATCATCTTAAGAAACTTTATGGCATGGCACTGATTTTGGCAATAATCCAATAGCAAGAGTCAATGGCTTCTCATTTTTATTTGCCTTCTGTCTTTACCCTGTAGCAATAAGGGGAAAAAAACCCCAAACAACCCAAGGAAACACAAAATAATTTAGGTTGGAAGGGACCTCTGGAGGTCATCTACTCCAATGTGTAGATAAAAGCAGGTCTAATAAGACAAGGATGCTTGAGCCTTGAACTCCGCCAAGGATGGAATTTCCTCAATTTATTTTAATATTTGATGATCTTCATGGTAAAAAATTATAAAAAAAAAATTCCTTAAATTTTATTGGAATTTCTCATGTTGTAGCTTGTGCCTGTTGGCTCTTACCCAACCAAGGTGCATCTCCAAGAAGATGCCATAGGGACAGAAAAATATAGGAAGGACATTGAGCTCCAAACGGAATTTGAGCTCCCTGAGAGTTACAGACTGTTACCCAGGGAGGTGGTGGAGTCGCCATCCTTGAAAATATTCAAAAGCCAAGGTCCTGAGCAATGAGCTCCAGTTGGCCCTGACTGAGCATGAGGGGTGGACTAGATGACATCTGGAGTTCCCTTCCAGCCTCCGTTAGTCTCTGCTTCTATGACTCTGTACAGGGCACGTGACATCTGGAACCACAGGTTTCAAAATCTAGAAAGCCAGATTATAGCTCTTTGTGTAGCCTCTTACCCTCCGTGTTTTAATTTGCAGTCCCTCTCTGCCGTTTAATCACTTGCAAACATGGTGATAGTGTTGAAGAAGAGGAACTGTGTGATATAGAGGCACAGAATACTTCCTTAGTCCTCTGAGTTGGTGTAGTATTGACCACTGAACAAGATGTCTGTCATGGGTTTTTGGAAAAGTCATTATAATGTCTTGTCTGTATCACTTTATTCCACAATTCTGATTGTGCTCGAAGAAATAATGGAGATTGAATTTAAATTTCCTTAGAAGGCAGCATTAAAGCATGGGCATGTTTTTTTCCTGCTTTTTCTGCCCAGAGTTCATTATATTTGTCCTGACCTTGACCTCCGATCCTTCATACATGACCTGCATTTGCTGCCCTGGGAAATGCTCATGCTGCTGGAGGATTAAGATGATGTTTAGGAAACTTCTACCTCCTGTCATCTGGTGTGTGATCCTGCTGTGCGATGGCAGATACACAGACTGTGTGGCTTCAGGAAGCGAAGGAAACAGAGATCAACATGCAAACCAAAGCAGTGCAGCAGAATTACCCAGTGAGTCCTATACAATATCCCAGGTAAGAGTCCTGGGAATCTAGGATTTTAGGTATTTTAATATCAGTTATTTTGTGTGTGTGAATAATCTGGAATATGTAGCAATATGGAAACCATTTCATCTAAAGTATGATGTGTAAAGTTGGAATTCTGATTTTTATTTGATATGTTTACTACATTTGCATTGCCTTTTTTTTTTATCAATACAAGTTTATAATACACATGTTCTTTCTGAGGTGAAAACCTGAACTTTGAACATCTGACTCCGTGGTTATTCTGGAAGTTTGCATACGTGCTTTGCATCTGGCTCTTAAAGTAAGCTCTATGCAAATCCGAAATAAGATTACTAATGTTTAAGAGAGAGAGACCAGTATTCCTTGTATCAGTGAGTTTCTCTCTTGCCATCAGCTCTCATTTAGCCAAGGCAGGAGCAAGGAATGTGTTTTAAAAGAAGAACTGTGTGGCTTAGTAATAATGCAAGGCTTTAATATGGTAGAGTTCTCCTCTCACTCAGGTGAAAAATATTTTTAGGAACACAAAGTCCATTGACATAAGTAGATTTCTTATTTTCTCTTCCAGATTGCAGGGATGGCTGTCCTTACTGTTTTCAGCATTATTTATGGCCTGTACCACACGTGCCACTTCTGCTTCTGCTGTAACGATGCAGAGGAACATTGGAAAGAGGAGACAGAGAGTTTATTAGAGAAAGAAGGAAGGAAACACATTGAAGAGAAGAAGGAAGAGGTCACAGAGCAGACAATGGAACAGAAACAGAAACCTTCTCTCCAGCAAGTGAATACTAATTTCTGGGGAAAAAATGTAGATTTCAGAAACACAGCGAAAAGAATAAAGGAAGCTGTAGAGTGTGTTGTTACAGATACACAGGGGAGACAACAAGCAGTTAAAGAAAGTGTGCCTCTCATCTCTGCAATTATGAAATAAGAAATTATACCCTCTGAACAAGGTCACCTATGGCCACACTTATACTGATAACCATAGATCTCGTCCCTCTTACCACTTTTGGACTCACAGGTCTACTGCCAGTTTGACATCTTCTATTTCACACTCTACTCTCAGGTGATATTAATAAGCTTTATTAAAGGTTGTCTGGTTGTCTTTGGTTATATGTATTTCTTGTCTCACCTTTATTGCTCACTAGATTGCTCACAACAGAACCGACTGCAGGAACCAGCACTTAGTTCTGAAGAGGTGGCAGCTACTCCTGCTGAAGGGGCCAGAGCAGGTGCCGATGCACCAACACCAGGATGCTCCAGCTGTCCATCCTGGGCTTGCTGGGGAAAGCACCTACCTTGTTCCCATCTCAGTCCTCCTTGTCCACCACAGCTGTTATGGTGTAGTCAGAAGTTGGATTGATTGTCCTGTTCTACAGCTACAGTCATAGAGCCAACAGGTACCATCAGATGTAACTGGTCACCTTATTATCCCTCTTCCTATTTCTTTGCCATCGTTTTGTTGCTCTTTCACCTCTCTTTTTTCATCCCAGTATCAGTTTCAGGTCCTAGTTTTGCTATACCTGTACCCCAAACTGGTAGTGCTAATTTTATATCTTTTTTCCCAGCTGCCTAAGTTCCTATCTCTCTACTCATTGGCTGAGAAGTTGGAGCTCACATTCTTCCCGACCGCTTAACCTATTACAGGTCTAGTTTACACTTTTTTACCCCCATTCTACAAATCATTATCTTAAACACATCTCTAATTAGTTGATTATACTACATGTTGTTTCGTAGTCTTTGCTATCATCTACTGTCCAGTGTTAGTAGTTACAAGCACCCTGGTGGTCACCTACTTCATCCGGTGGTCATATCCTCATTTTCATCAGTCACCCTCCAGGTGGCCTTCATCGACTTCTAAGCCTTCCCTCTCCTTTGTCCACTTATCGGTCTGCCATCAGTGTTAGTCAGCCTTCACAGTCCTTTGTCCACTTATCGGTCTGCCATCAATCTGGTTCTCTTAACCTAAATAACTTCCCGTAAACCAGGATCTCTGGACCACTCCAGGGCATTTCTAAGGATTATTTGGGTAGAATGGAGGAGACTATCACCGAGCCTCCTCCGTCAACACAGGTCCACTGACAAAAAAATATATCAAGTAGCTGAAGCAAAATCCAGCTCATTTCTCACAATCTTGACAACTCAGGCTTGGTCTTTGCATAAAGCAAGGAAGAAATAACCAAAGAAGGAGGAAACATCTTCAGGCCTTAAAGGGCAGAAGAAATGTGAGCTGGTCCTTCCTGAACATGGTGCTGGTTTTCACTGTTCCTGCTTGCAAGGAATCAATTAGTTCTTAATTGCAATAAAACTCTCTAAGCACAAGTCAAGTGTCAGTGTCTGTATCACCATCAAAGGATGATCACATGCTCCGTTCATCCTCAAGCGAACCGGCCTCCTGGGAGGTAGGGCAGCCAGCTAGAATGAACGGAAAAAGCAAGTCTGACCTGTGTCTCAAAAGAAGGGAAAAGGGGAATGAGCGTTGACCAGCAGCGTGCACATTGGCCTCTGGGTTCAGAATTTGAATTTCTGCCACCGTGTTTTTTCTGCCTCAGCGGATCCCTCCAATGGCTCCCTCCATTCCGTGCCAAGCATTTGGAGGGTGCTGCTGTTCTTTCAAAATGTATTCATGTTTATAAAGCTCTACGGGATGGTGGAGGGATGATGAGCTTCCCCACCTTTTTTCACAAAGACAGTCCATGGATGAGAATCAATGAGAGCCATGGCCAATGCTGTAATGGAGCTTTAGACAAAACCCTATAATGTACCTCAGAGAGGGAGTCAAGACCCAAGCCTGAGCTTCAGTGGAACTCCAGGAACCTAAATGGAGCTCCTGAAGCTTAAATGTACTTCCAAGGTATGTGGATTAAAGCCCCAACCTGGGAAAGTTGCTCACTGCTCAGCTGTCAATCATTCCTCAATCCTGTGGGATCACAGACCCCAGACTGTGGAGTGGAAACATTTTCAGGAGAGCCAGCAGAGCCCAAGCTCAAGCTTTAGCTTCATTTCCCCAAGCACTTCTAGTCCCATCTCACTTACTAGAATTACCAAATCTGGAACCTGGCACAAAAAAAATATGAACACTGGAACAACAGGGAAATACTTTGAAACCTTTGGATAATACCTAAACACTGTTCCTTGTCATCCACAGCGCAGAGTCTCCTGGACATGGTGAGCAGCAAAGGTTTCTTGTCTCCCCTGCTCTGCTCCCACCATTTGAACCCACAGACTCAGAAACCAGTCTCGCACCAGAACTAACCCAGTAAGGGCACTTTGGGTTTCTCAGCCGGCTGTTGGTTACAGGCATTTGCTGCGGTTTCATTCTTTCTCACCCTGGCAGTAAGTACTGGGGCATGACCTTCTACACCACAGAGAGACTGCCAGGCTCAGATGAAGACCCTGCAGAAATATTCTGTCACTTCATGCAGTCTGTGATACTTTGCTCAGCCTCCAAATGCCAACGGGGAGATGCCCAGGTCACCACTAGGATGTGTGTTGTATCTGCTTGACCTGCATGGGCATCTAAATTCAGATGCCATGGGTCCTGGTTTGAGGTCAGACAGAAAGAGTTTTCTTTTCAGAAATTTCACTTTTCAGCTAAGCCTCTTCTAACTCTCAGAAATAAATGGCATGTTTTTCAGTGTCTCCTTCTAGCAGATGAGGTCTGACGTTCACAGTGAATGCCAAGGGATGGTGTGCAGAGAGGCTCCTGCTTACTCTTCTTGCTGTAACAGCCAAGGTCCACTCGCTTTGTTATGTACCAAAGTGGAGGGTGGGAAGCAGAAGAGCGTAGAAGGGTCCCACCTGCAGGGAGGAGGGGGCAGGAGAAGTGACCCAAACCTGGCCAAGGGTGTGCTCCATCCCACCTGCCTCATGCTCAGTACAAAAGCTGAGGGATCAAAAGGGTCAGCTTCTTTCGGCAGCCGCCAGCGTCCAGGGAGGACTCTGTCTGTCCATCTGCCTTTGATCCCAACCTGTGTGTTCCTGAACCCAGGCCTTGAATCCAGTTCCCATCTGTCTCTGCGTCCAGTCTGGACTTTCCCAGTACCTGCCAGTGACATGATTTTCATCCTGGGAATGTGATAAGGTTTTATATATATTGTACAAATTTCATTACTTTCTTATTAAAACTTTTGTAATTTCCTTTTTATTATTTCATTAGTTTAGTTTCTTTTCAACTCATAAGTCTCTCTCCCTCTCATTTTCTCTCCTCTCCTCTGAAAGAAGATGCTCTCCCTTCTCTGAAGGGAACAGAGGTCAAAGAGAGCATCTGCTGTTCATGATAGTGGCCAGCCCAGCCCAAACCATGCCATCACCATGAGGCAACATGCTGGCAACTTTGTCACGTCCTGTATCCCTGACTAAACTGGAGTTGAAAAGCCTGGCTTCAAGGTAGGCAGCCTCCCCTGAATGATCCAGTCCTGTACAAGGAGGTTTCTAGTGGCACTTGTGTTGTCTGTGGGCGTCCACGAAACCTGCCTAGACCTGACAGGCAGGACACAAGGCTTACAGAAGACATGCCGGTTTCTGCAGCAGCTAAACATTGTCCTTGAAGCAGGAATAGCTCCAAAACAAGGACAGGGGAATGAAAAGATCTCGTCCAAGCCAAACGCCACGGGATTTTTCAGTGTAGTATTAACAAAGCAGAGGGAGTTGAAGTCCACTGCCGCCAGTAATGAGTGCCTCTGCTCTATCGTACTGAGGAGCCCTCTGCTTTGCAAAGCACCAGTGAAGTTGGTCTTGGGGAACTGGAAGGAATCAGTGTTCCAGTTGTCCCTCTTCTTCTGGCTTTTCAGGGGAGCTGTGGGATGTGAGGCTTTGAGAGAGGAGGGGCAGAGCTGTATGTGGGCCACCTGTAACACTAGAGGATCTGGTGCTTTCTTGGCCGAGGACATCGTATACTGGATGCAGAGAAGAGGAGGAGAGCAGCCTTTGTTGCTCACCATGGCCAGGGAGCTCTGCTCTGAGACAGGAGGTGGCAAGGAAGAGGGTTTACCACCTGAAGGCTGATGTCTTGGAGGATTTCCCTTTCACATCCTCCTGCCCCTGGCTCAGTACATTCCAGCAAGTCCTTCCACTGTTTTCCTTTGATTCACAGAATTTATTCATGGTTGGAAGGGACCTTTGAGATCACCAAGTCCAACCACAAAAACAACCAAAACAAAAAAAACCCTAACCAACCAACAAACAAACAAAACCAAAAAAAAACCCTAACCAAAACCAACGCACACACCACACCCACCCACAGAAAAAACCAACCATCTTGGGCATTAGAGCAGGCCTAGGAGTGCCACGTCTACATGTTTCTTAAATACCTCAGGGATGGCAACTCCACCACCTCCCTGGGCAGGCTGTTCCAGTGCCTGACCACTCTCTAAGTAAAATAATTCTTCCTAATATCTAATCTAAACATCCTCTGCTGCAACTTTAATCCATTTCCTCTGCTCCTGTCATTATTTCTATGGGAAAAGAGGCCAACGCCCACCTCTCTACAACCTCCTTTCAGGTAGTTGGAGGTGGAAATGAGTGGTCCCTCAGCTTCCTCTTCTCCAAAATAAACATGCCCAGTTCCCTCAGCCTCTCCTCATATGACTTGTTCTCTAGACCCCTCAGCAGCTTGGTGGCTCTCCTCTGGACATGCTTCAGCAGCTCAATGTCCTTCCTGTAGTGGGGGGCCCAGAACTGAACACAGCACTCAGGGTGAGACCTCACCAGTGCCCAGTACAGAGGCACGATCCCTTCCCTACTCCTGCTGGCCATGCTATTCCTGATACATTCCAGGATGCTGTTGGCCTTCTTGGTCACCTGGGCACACTGCTGGCTCAGTGGAGCCTCTGCCAATGTTACCAATGCCGTTGTCTGGGAGGGTCTGTCAATGTCAAGATGCCTAACCCCCACTGCTGTCTGACACACTTCAATTTCATCATCTCTGGAATCTAGCTCTACACGGTCAAAACACTCACTAATGTCTCTTATTCCCAGCAAACCAAGCATGAGGACTGACAAGGAGAGCAAGGCTGAGCAAAGTTCTTACCAAATGGAGCTGCATTCCTTGAGGACCCTTGCCACAAGGGCCTGAGACTGCCTGTCCCTCTGAGAACAAAATGGGGCCACCAGCTGGAGCTTCAGGCACACACGATTGAACAGAGAGATTTCTAGAGGGGAGAGAAAGGCAGAGGACAAGCTGATAACTGATGCAGGGTCGAGATGTGAGGGTAGTGCCCAAAGAAGAAACCACCCAAAGTGATGGTGCAAGTATTTGGTGTGGCCGTGTGTGGGAAAGTACTGGAAAACTGGCAAGGAGGACTGTAAATACGCTCAAGTGACTCGCATGTGGGCTGCTGGAAACCACATCTATCACACTAATTGTAGCTTAGTTTTGTGTGCTCAACAAGTAGAACATCTGCACTCAGATAACACAGTCCTGGGATGGACTCAGGGGCACTTTATCAAACACGCCTGAGATTCCTGCCCTGTTATTGAAGAGATCAAAGCACAGCAGAAAACTTCTTTCTACTTCTTTCTTTAGGTGGATCTTCATCCCTGGAGGTATTCAAGAGACGAGTTGACATGGCGCTTGGGGATATGGATTAGTGTTGGTTTGGTGTTGGTTTGGCTGTGGTGTGGGGTGTGTGTGTGGTGTGTGTGTGTATTTTGTTTTGGTTTGGTTTGTTTTTTTCATTAGTTGGACTAGATGATCTTAAAAGGTCCCTTCCAACCTAGGTGATTCTGTGATTCATGTGTTTCATCTCATAATTTTTTAGAAATACAGTCTTTTCCTTATGACTGCACCGACATGAAAGAAATGGTGAAAATGAAATAAATGCAGACAATTAATGAGGTGGAAAACAATGCAAAAACCTAAAGAGGAAGCAGTTTAAGTGGTCACTGTCGAACTATCGATAGAATTCTTTAAAATTTCATTGCACTACCTGAAAGACAGGGGCATTTTCACAATTTCCCAATGACTGAGATTGATTTCCAAACGTAGACGTACTCAGTAATCTTCGTTATGATGGGATTTTGTAATGACAATGTAAGTCCATCCTTAACATATGAGCCACTCAGCAATTTTCTCTGACATTGACCTACAAATAATTTTGGGCAACTCTTTTTTCAGAGTAAATCTCCAGATTTCAGAACTGAAGCAGGAGAGGTTCTGGCTGCAGTGAAGGAAGAATTTTATGAGGCCAATCAAGCCGGACCAGAACCCTGGGAACTGTTTCACCAGTGAAACTGTGCAGTCACTGCCAGGGACAGAGGCAGGAGAAAAGTCACAGCTTGGCCTCTTGACTGTGTCTATGAGGTGTGTTGCTCTAAGCCAAACCAGAGACCAAGTCGTTCCCTTTCAGGAAGCCCTGCTTGCAAGCTGCTGAGCAGAGCACACCCTCCCTTCTGTGGTTTTCCTCCCCCTCGCACACCGCCTGCACAAACACGGCCAAGAAGACGGGAAACATCTGCAAGGTGCTCCCCCCACCAGCCTCCCTCTGCCCCAAGGCAATTGCTGCCCCGGGAGACTGTTTCACAGACTAGTTCAGGTTGGAGGTCATCTGCTCCAACCCCACTGCCCAGGGAGGGACAATTGGAGCCGCTTGCCCAGGATCATGGAAACCCACTACAGCTTCCTACAGGAAAACTACAGTTTTGGGTACGTATCTGTCAATCCGAGATGCTGGAAGAGATCTGCAAATCCCCATCATCCCTAGGAGCTTGGTCTGTTCTTACCACAGAAAGATGAGGGTGCAAGTGATGAACTGACTGGACATGGGTCTGCTTGGACCTGAGGAGCTTTGGCTCACACATTTCACAA
>JAOTQQ010000038.1:209354-219462 GCA_026546715.1 Gallinago undulata | reverse complement strand
CTTCTTGGCCACCTGGGCACACTGCTGGCTCCTGTTCAGCCGACAGTCGACCAACACCCCCAGGTCCTTTTCTGCCACACTTTCTTCCCTCCTCCCTTCCTGCCATCTTTCCCTTTCTTTCTCCCTTTCTTCCTCTTTTTTTTATACTTGACCTGCTTTCTCCTTCCCCTTTTAGCTTTCTTCCAGGCTAAACCCTTTGTGCAGACACCGCCCACTCCTGAGGGCCCCAGTTTGGTGCCCTGGAAATGGACGTCTGCTAAAGGGACCCACACCACTCATGGCCTGAATGGAGAGGATACCTACAAGTATAAAATTCCATTTTGAAGGATGTGAACTGCTATCAAAGGGTATGACTTCCCAAATTGTGTTACTCTTGGGGCCAATATGTCCTTCCTTAGGAAACTCCCTTGGTGCCGGTGACCAGCAGCAGTGCAATGGGAGGTTCCATGGACATTCACCTGAGCTAAAGGGGTCTTGTAGAAGAGGATCAGCCAACAAAGCCTACTTCTTGCCTTCGCTTCTCTCTTTTGATGTCTTTGCCTCACCTTGTTGAAAGTCTCTGGGGTGTTATACAGGAACAGAATGGGGATGTGGAAGCTCACGGGACAGACTCTTTAAAAGGGAGGATTGCCAGGGAATGCAGCTTGGGGAGAGTTAATATTAACCTCCAGTTTCAGGGACTAACAGTGTAATACTGAGTGAAGTTTCAGGGAGTCTTAAAGATTTTCCCTTCTTCCCAAATGTCCTCCTCCACCATGTCTTCTAGCTATCGTGTCACTTTTATTAAAGGTATCCCACCATACTGAAAGAGACTTAATGGAGGGGTGGTTTGCAAGGAGAAATGAACACTTACCTTCATCTAATAATGAGCGCCCTGCAAGAGAAAAGGCATTTTAAAATATCAATTATTGTGAAATTCAATTGAAAAATAAGGGGACATCAGTACCACGAGAAAGAAAGCAGCCAACCTGTGAGGTGCAACAGAGTCTTCTCAATCCCAGGCTGCACCTAGATGGATGATGGACGCCCACACAGCTCCCTTCCCGACAACTGCTATTGCACTCACCCTTTGGCCATTACTTCCCAATGCCTACAGATTTATGCCTGTATGAATCTTTAACGAATGTTTAGAATATTTTTTTAGCATATATTACCTTCTTCCATAGTTCTGGAGTCATCTGAAAGAGAAAACAAAGCAGAACTGATCAGAAATGATGAGTCCATTTTCTGAGGCTCTCCTCACCAAAGCCTAATTGTCAGTAAATTGGGGATCCTTCAAGTTCAGATGAAATGTTTGCTGTTCACAGCATAGAGCAGGGACTTTGTGCTGGAGGGAATTTATGCCCAGCTTGTACAAATCTCTGGGACAAAACCAAAAGCAGAGGTGGTTTTAATGTAGCCAGTCCAACAAAACTGGTAGTTTCATAAATCTGAGTGAGGATACTTGGGAAAATTGAGACGTGTCAAAGGCAAGAGCAATCAATGTACGCGGCAGTGTAATGGAGGATGTTTAACACAGCAGGGGAGTCAGAGCCCATCCTCTGCCTCCTGTCATGGGTTCCCTGAGTATTGCACTTGGCCTCCAGCTCATGTTCCTGAAGGGCACGACGCTGCTGTCAGCCTCAGTCATGTCTGCCATGGATGGCTTTGATGCTTGAGGGCACGGGCCTTGCTGACAATGGCTGATCAGCACATGCTTATTTGAAATGAAGGAACTACAATATGCAAGAAAATTACTCTAATATCTTACCTCTCTGTTTCCTTTTACAGCTTCTCCAGATTAGTACAATATTCAAGATGATGCTTGAGGCTCCAAGAACACTTAGCGCAATTGTTTCCAGAGAGCAACCTGTATTTTCAAAAATGAACTGTATTTAGTATTTCATGGAAGTAGAATTTAGTGGAACATTCGGGCTCTAAGGCAGCTCAATGGCACATCTTTTTTTTTGAATGTGATCTTGTCGATAAGGACTCCACAAATCAGGAGACTGCAGTCATATACAGCATTTCTGATTCAGAAAATGACACAAATCAAAGTGGGAACAATCCCAAGAGCTTAATTTTAACTTCTAAGATGACTTCTGGAACCATAGGAGTAGAAAGATTACTTCATGTGAAGTTTTCTAGGAAGAAATAGGAGATAGAAGTGAAAGAGATATAGGATTTGCCATCAACCTCCTCATTGGGGAACCTAAAAGACTTTGAGAGGGTCAAAAGTAGACTTGGGTTTCTACGCTTCTCTGATCAGTGACCTAATATTTAAAGAGAGCAAGAGAGAGACATACACACGTATATTTTGTGTGTGTATATACATATATGGGAAATATGGCAATATGCTGGAAAGGGGAGGCAGTTGCAGTAGTTGGCTGAAGGCTCACAGGGCCAGGAGGGACTTTTCACTCAGCCCAGCAGCTACAGGATTCACAGGAAACTGGGAGAAAGTTGGCTGTTTGACCAAAGAGTCAGAGTTTCCTGCTGACTTGAGGAGTTTACCTGCCATCCTGCATCACCTTCCTTCACCAGCAGAGCTGCTCACCTCAATGGATGAAGTGGGACAACGAGAAGTCCAGCAAGGCCAAGTCACAGCACTGTGATCATCCAAAGGCTAAGCCAATTCTCCACCAAAGAATCCAAAGCTTCACCTTTCTGAGGTGCCGTGAGAGCCTCCTCTCACCCTGTCTAGACCTAGCAATGCCATGCTGGTAGAAAATTGTCTGCCCAAGGTACTGGAGAGACCTCTGCAATGGGTGGGTCAATCAAGAGCTCACCCTTCATCTCACTCCCCAAGTTGGACCTGACCTGCTAGCACAGTGAGACAGCCACGACAAATAAACATTGAGCATAGGTTTACCTTTGAGGCAGTTGCAGTTAACTTCTGCAGCTATAAAAGAAGAAAAAGATGAGTAAGGTGAAACAGGATTCACAGATTTGCCGTTTGCTCATTAGGGCATGACAACACTTATCCTCTGCTACTGCCTTCCCCTCAGGCTTCATCAGGCAGGAGAGAAAAGGGTCAAGAATCCTCGTACTAACCAAGGAGATCCCAAGCCTAGAGCCCATTATGAATTCAGAGGGAGTTGATAAGACACCAGGATGGAGGCCCAAGCATGTGCAAGGGACATCCAAAGAAAATTGACAGAAACTCCAAGCCTGGATTCTAATGGAAAGCCATCCCTAATCCTACCAGACCCTTCCCTTGGGTCTCAGCCATGCCCACAACACTTCTGAATGAGGTGTTTAATGACAGTGGTGGGGAGAAGTACTCAGGTGATAGAAGGCTCCTTATGAGAGGTAGGAGGCCTCAAAAACCGTACCAGTTACTCCACAAAGTCTTCAAAGTAGGTGTTGACTCTTACCTTGTTGATCCATGGTGCTCTGCTGTCCTGCTACCCCTTTAAATAAAGCATTGTTTGTTAGACCATTTTTCTTCTTTACATGCATTACATTTACATCTTTACTTTGACATTACTTCTAAAAGGTTCACCTGCCTTATTCTCAGCATCTCTTCTGTTTTTTGTAAAAAGGTCACTATTAAAGCAGTACTTAGTCTGAGGCTTCTGCAGGATTCTGTAGTCTGACTACCCTTTCCTTCTTCATAATTAATACAGTGACAAGTAAAAAACTAAGAGTGGGTGTTGGCCACAATCCTTGAAAGCCTTTGCAGCTGCATCCACAAGAGGGACCTGGAGTGCCATTCCAGAGCATGGCAGCAGGTCCACTGGGGCAGCCTCCTGTCTCCACCCCTTTGCCCCACCACAGGTGGTCAAGGACATTGCAGGCAGCCATTTCAGGCAGCTGGACCCAGCCCTGAACAGTTTCATCTGCACACAATCAGGTTCCCAAACTAGCTTACAACATGAACGCATGATTGTTACTGGGTGCTGGTAATCTCTGCCTCCTGCTAGGGGTTGGATGGTCCATCAAAGCTGCAGGGAGGGTTGGGATAAAAGCTGGCAGGAAGGGACAGTGTGATGTGGCCTCCCACAGCACCACAGCATTGTTGCTGCCACCATTTACCGAGTGGCCAAACAGCACTGAAAATGGCCTTGTGAAGAATGATATTTTGGCTGGTTTTCTCTCTTGGAATTTGTAGTGTTCTATCTCTAGACCAGGTGGATAACGTGGACCCACCATTTCTCTAACATACCAGCAGATGGTTTCAAGTCCGCAAGCTTCTTTTGGCTGCTTTCTCAGCCTGGACGCTCCCCCCACAAGCCCAGGGCCACAGGGAGCATGTGCCTCACAAGCGACTTTGTGCAGCTACACTAACCAAAACTACAGGAAGACTTCACAGCTTCACAGAGTCATACACGCTAACCAATAGGTGGGGTAAAATATAGGAAGACAATTCTCCTACCTTATAAAAGCCTATTCCTTGCTTTGTGCCTTGCTGAGAGTGCAACGTTTCACTTCTCTGCTCCGCTAGAAGAGAAAGCCATTCTGGAGCAGTTGCAGACTTTGCTGAAACCACTGAGTTGCAAGAAGGAGGGAAGTGTAGGAGGATCAGGGGTAGAACTCACCGGGGCTGCTGTTCCTCCACCTCCAGTAGGCAAGAGAGTCATGAAGGGGTGGAAGGAGCAGAAAGGGCTGGCAGTGACGGGGTGAGGGAGCACTGCAGGCAGGAAACACCTCCTTGGAGCACAGGTGAAAGCAAGCTCTTTGATCCAAGCGTCATAACGGTTAATCTTTGAAACTATATCTTTTTACAACTGGCCCTGAATCCAGGTGGGTGCAAAGATGAAAGGGCAGTCACTAAAAGTAAGATAGGCAGTGACAGGAAGGAGAGCAGTTTGGGGTTTTTTTTGTAGTGAAGCCTTGTTGGACTGACTGGAACAGGTTCTAGACAGCAATGCAGGTTTCTGGGAAGGAATGGTAAAGCTCATTGTGCTGAGCTCTTTCCTCTTCCAGGATCATATCATCAGGAAATAGGAGTAGGAGCAACTTCCATTTTCCATCTCCTCTGTTTCTCAACCATCATTTAGACATGGTTCATCACAAAAACAAAACAAAATAAACAAAAAAAAAAAAAAACACCCAAAAAATGGTAATCGTTGCCATTTGAAAACTTGTTCAACATGTTTTATAGCACTGGTGCCCAGCCTCTGGGGAAGTGGGATATACCCTTCTGCATGGACTCAACCATTAGGAAGGAAAGGCAGGTGCCCATGCACAGGATTCCCTAGTAAAACAGCAGCTTAACTTGCACATGTGAAATCTCGAAAAATTATTCTAAACTTTCTGGAGCTCAGCTGATTTTCCCACCTCCCAGCAATGCACCAATTCAGTTTCTGAACAGTATGATAACAAAAGAAGATTTAATAGGAACAGGGAATCACAGAATCATAGAATAGTTTGTGGCAAGTAACCTTTCAAGGCCATCTAGTTCAACCTCCCTGAAATGACCAGGGACATCTTGAAATAGATGAGGTTTCTCAGAGTCCTTTCCAACCTGACCTTGAGTGTTGTCAGGGCATCTACCACCCCTCTGGGCAACACAGGCCAGTGTTTCACCACCCTCATTGTTTAAAATTTCTTTCTTATATCTAAGTCTACCTTTTTTTAGTTTTAAACTATTACCCTTTCTCCTATAGCAAGAGGCCCTACTAAAAAGTATCACCAGAACATTCTCTTCTCCAGGCTGAACAACCCCAATTCTCTCAGCCTGTCCTCAGAGGAGAGGTGCTCCAGTCCTCTGATCATCTTCATGGCCTCCTCTGGACTCGCTCCAACAAGTTCATGTTCTTTCTGTGCTGGGGCTCTAAAGCTGGACAGAGATGGGGTCTCACCAGAGCAGAGGGGTAGAATTCCCTCCCTTGCCCTGCTGGCTTCTTTTGATGCAGCCCAGTGTGATGTTGAATTTCTGGGCTGCCAGCACACATGGCTGTTTCATGTTGAGCTTCCAATCCACCAATCATCAGAAGAAATTTTCCTCAGGGCTGCTCTCAAGCCATTCTTATCCCAGCCAATATTTGTGCTTGGGATTGCCCTGACCCACATGTGGGACCTTGCACTTGGCCTTGTTGAACTTTATGAGGTTTGCACAGGCCCACCTCTCAAGCCTGTCCAGGTCCTTCCTGGCATCCCTTCCCTCCAGTGTGTCAACTTATTCCCACAGCTTGGTGTCATTGGCAAACTTACTGAAGGTCCACTCAATCCCAACATCCATGTGGCCAAAAAAGGTGTTAAATAATTGTCTCAGTACTGACCTCTGAGGAATGCCACCTTCACTGGTTTTCACTTGCACATTGAGTCATTGACCGCAAGCCTTTGAGTGGTCCATCCATCAAATCCATGTCTCTCCAATTTAGAGACCATGATCTGATCATCTTCGCAGGATAATATCTAAAGCTTTGCATTTTGGTGAAAATGTATTTGAAAAAGGGCCAAAAATGCCAGAAGGAAGAGGGAACAAAAGACTGAGAAACAGCAGAAGGTCAGAGCAGAGGAGCTGCTCCAGAAGCAGGTAACCCCATGAAGGGATTGCAGTCAGTGGACAAGTCTGGACTGGAGCAGGTGCACCTGTGATGGGAGTGCAGCCCATGGAGGACCAACACTAAAGCATAGGAAAGGTGTAAGCATGAAGGAGGGCCAAAGAGAAACCATTAACCATGACCCCAATCCCTTGCTCTGCTTGTTGCCTCCCTGGAGAGACTGAGTGCAGCCTTTGGTGATGAAAAAGTGGTGGGAGAGGTGTCTGGAGTGGAGTTGAGCCTGGTTTTGAAGTTTAGACCAGGATAGTGTGATTGAACGGTGATTGAACTAACTTTCTTTTTTTGGTTCCTGACACCCAAACCAATAATTCAATATTTCTGCCAATGGGAAGTAAATTAAATTAAATTCCCCAAGCCTAATCTCTTTGGCCCATGGCACTAACTGGCAAGTGATTTCTTGGTCTTTATTTTGACCCATGACTTTTGTCCCTCCAGTTCCTCTTGTTTTCTCCCCCTATTCTGATGAGGAGGGAGCAGGCATCTGTTCCAGTGCTTGGCTGGTAGCCAGGGTCAACCCCCCACTGTGATGCAGAGAAATGTTACGCTCAGTACCCTGCCAAGTTTCCAATGAGCTTAATGTCTAAAAAAAAAGTTTTCAAAACAATACTCTTGTCTTTCAAAATACATTTATTTCATTTCTTGATACAAGAATGGTGGAATATGGCTTGCCTAGCTTTGGGGATAGCATTTAACCTAACATAAATGTCTAGAGAAGAAGTAAAGACACGCTATATAACATCATCTAAATTACAATTCTGTCTTCAAGCAACTGAAACCACTGCTGCATAGATAAGACTTTAATGACCTGTAAAGGGAACTCAGACTCCTGCCTGGAGTTTTCTGAATCTGACCCCAGTCTTCTTTCAACTAGCTGACAATTTTTCCTTGCTTTATTTTTATTGGTTTTTCCCATTTCAGCCTCAGGTTTCATCTTATTTAATTTTACGTTACTGATGTCTGAGATTTAACTTTTTCCTTCTTTCCACTGAACTGTCTTTCCATAATCCATTAGATCTCACAGTCCTACTTAAAGGCGTTTTAATGGTACAGGAATTGACACTGGATGGATAAGAGGTGTGTGTGTCCTTTCATTCTTGGATAAAAATGGGTAAAACATTTCTGCACATTCCTTTCCAAGCCTTAGAGGCATTCTTACTACTGTACGTATCTGCTCTGCTTCATAAAAGTTCACTTGCCCTTCCTCCAAGTCCAGAAGAACACCGATCACTGAACAACTCATCTGTTTCTCAATCCTGTGGTCTCCTGTGCTAGAGAAAATCTCTCCCTGGGACCTGTGCAGAGCCCAGTAGTCCTCCCTAGGATAGGTTCCTTCCTCCTTCTGTCTGCCTTTCTCCCTCACCACCCCGAGCACCCAGTCCTGCTCCTGGCCCACCTCCACCTCCCAGTAGTGTTTCCCAGAGGCAAAGCCTTCCTTCCCCACCAGGACAGGGACTGTGGAGGGAGTGTTCGGCCCAGCAGATTCAGACGCGTTGCTCTCCACATCTGGAAGCCCTGGCACCTGGAGCTCCAGGACTCGGCACTCAGGATTCATAGTAATGGGAACTGGAGGGGAAAGTGAGAATCATCCAATGAGTAGAGAGGCTCAGAGACTTCCCTCTTCCTGGGGCTATGGGTTGAAGTGTTTGAGGGTCACCTGGTGCATTTCAACAAAGAATTTAAACATTCCCCAAACAGGGCATGCAGTCACTGATGAATCAAGAGGCACCTTGGATCTCTCACAGCCATGTTGTCTTTCAGGGTGAAAGTCTACATGCTTTACCATAAATTTCTCTTTCCCACAGTGCCATCCATTCTCTCCAGAATTGTCTGTCCACACCCCACCCCAGATTTTGACCCCTTTCAGGAACTCCTTTTTTTTTCAATTTTCCTGACAGCCACATCCCAGCCCCTTTTCCTGTTAACCAAGGCAGCATATTCCTGGGTCTCCAGCTCAGGTGATGTATCTCTGACATTGTGGCACTGTCATTTCAGGATAACTGGTATGGATGGACACTGCATTTTCACATCCTTCATCCTGCCAGCTTACCTGCATTGCTTCTCGCTTCCCAGCAATCTACAGAAAGGAAACAGAGCGCAGTGTTTTATGAATCCATTGGGCAGTTAGATACCTGTCAACCTACAGTATCTCTGTCTATTGATTTGTAATTATTGTCATTACTGTGATTCTTTCCCAGGATTGACTTTACCTAATGCACCAGTACATATAGCAATAAAACGAAACTTTTAAACCACTTACCCAGCTCAGCTTTGATTTGCTCTGAAAGAGAAAAATGTTCTAGTTATTAACACTTGTTTTGTGAGGAGTCTTTTGGACAACCTCAAATAGCAGGTTAAGCACAAAGTCATGAGTCACTATAAGGACTTTTTTCAATTTGTGTGATTTAAATTTTTGAGACTTCATTGTAAGGTGAGGGACATAAACTGGGCCTTCTAGAGAATGTTTGCATTTGTTTACATTTAGGAAGCATTTTAAAGGACATTAAGTCAGCCAGTAGAGCTGCATAGAGGAAATTAATTTTCTGGCTGCTATTGTAACATTTCAGGTAAAAAAACATACGATGCAACATAGGTGTCTCTAGATTTGCTGTAGTTTTTAGGTAAGAAAAACTTCTGGTAAGGAGGGTTGCTAATAGTCCAGAGAGGTCTTATAGCAACACGTGACAAATCTCTTGAAGGAGAAAAACGAACCTCACTGTGGGGAGATATTTACATTGGCTTTGCCCTGTCAGGTGGCATAGTCAGGCTTGTCCTGACATTTGCTTTATTTTCTATGAGGCTTATAAAAATATAAGATTTATGCAAGATGTTTTCTTACCAAGGAGACGTCTGTTTTCAGTCATTGCTGTAAAGGAATAACTTTAATAAGTGTAATGAAAACTGAAGGAGATCACATTGAAGAGGTGAGATCTGAAGGAAATAATTCTTTCACTGTGCAAATACTGAAATTATTTTGGTCTTTAAAATTTGCCATGTGGAAACTTGTCAACCTAAATTCTTAAAAGCATATGTTTAAAAGTCAGGTGTAAATTAACAGAATTATACTGCACTGTTTCTCTGCTTTAGATTTATGGCACTCTATTTAATTTTAATTACCCTTCTTCCCTTATTTGTATACCCCCAGTGGTGTCTGAATTGGCCTTGGCCAGGAAACCACATGGCATCTCAGTAGAATCAAGTTATCAACATAGTAATCCAGTATCAACAGCTGAATTTCCACCCAAATGAACATAGTCAAAATAGTTTGGTTTGCAGGCTTTGGTGACCAAATGCAGGTGCCTGTTTTTGCGGTGCAAATAGCAATACTGCTAATCAATACTAGCAGCACTGATAGTATCCTGCTCATTGTGGCACAAAATGTCTAACATTATCTCTCTACTGCTTGTTCATAAAATCATAGACTCATAGAATAATCTGGGCAAGAAGGGACCTTCAAAGAAGAATACAGGTTAGGCGTGGACGTGCTGAAGACAAGTTCCAAAAAGAAAGATCTGGGGGTCCTGGTAGACAATGACAAATGACAAATGACAATGAGCAAGCAGTGTGCTCTTGTGGCCAGGAAGGCCAACGGAATCCTGGGCTGCATAGGGAAGAGTGTG
>JAOTQQ010000038.1:183906-201030 GCA_026546715.1 Gallinago undulata | reverse complement strand
CCCCTTCGATTCTAGTTTAAAGCCCTGTCCATGAGTTTTGCTAACTCTTGGCCTAATACCCTTTTCCCCTTTCGGGAAGTGAGACAGGGACAAATCGTCAGAGCGGTATTAGGAAAATGACAGAATAAGATGTTTTTAAAGGAAGTTGTGATTCTAAGACTTATGCTGGGCCATCAGAGAAAAGAGAGGTATTTTTGACAGACTTAGAAGGAGACTGTATTGGATCTTAAGGGCACTTCACAGGCCTGGTCCCCAAGTCTCCATTACACACTCAGTGTTGAGGAAACTTCTTCCCAGGACAGCAACATTTTTCTAGATGACATGAAGCTACATCTAAACCAAATAGGAGGTGTCTGACTTCAGGCAGGTGAGACCATAAGGCAGACAGAAATCTTTAAAAAACTCATTCATTTCCAAGTCCTTCTGGAGACCATCTACTGGCCATGGAAATGCCATACGTTCCTTCCCTTACTCGTACTTGCTTGGTCAAAGATTCTCTTGTCATTGTTATTTGAAGGAAGAAGCTAAAATTTCAGAAGGAATCTTCAAAAATGCTAGAAGACAAAAAGAATTAATTTCTACATCATTGCTGGTTTGAATGAAATGCTTACACATTTCTAACATCAGCAGCTGCACATGCCATTTGAAACTATGGATACAACTTGGGAAATTCCTGACCCAAGTAACACACATTGACTTTCAAATTATTACTCCAGGATTTTACAGAAAGTAGAAGCATCAATCGGTGGAATTCACCTCCTATATGTCAGTTAAGTGTATTTGGATCCTTGAAGGGGAATATGCAGGTGAGATGAAGCAACCTATCCATTGCTGTAAAGAAAGTCAAAAGATACACTGGCATATAGAGTCTAGGGGTCAAAATTTCAGTGCACAGAATCCCATTCAATGATTTAGCAGGTTTTTTAGTATAAATTGTAACTGCGTTCCTCCACCTAGAGCTTTTCTTGAGAAGTCTAAAAAAATTAGACCAAGCTAGACTACTCGCATCACCAAAGTCAACATGGGAAGGGACCGGTTTCCTGAGAGCCCAGAAACATTTCTATTCATACGCAAGGTCTGCAAAAAACGCTTGGAGTTCACGTCTTTGTGAAGGCTAAGCCACACTCATCTTTGCTCTCCTGCTAGCCCATGAGCACCTTTGCTTCCCTAACAAAGGAGAAACACCCCACTGAGGGGTCCAAAGGGTCCAAAAGGAAGCTAAGGATTATGAGTGCAGAATGCCGAGCCCCTTGTTGCAATCTGCACTTATCCATTCCTATTCCTGTTGAATGATGAGCTATTCACCCGAAAGCAAAAGAAGCTTATCCAAGATTTAGACTGAATGAAAGAGGAACAAAAAGGATTAAATATCCCAGCAAAGCTACTGAGCTTTGTCTGTCTCACTTTGCATTTATTTCTGTTTTACACTCTTCCATGTAAAGCTAAAGGATCTCAGACACGGGCCAAATATTTTTTTAAAAGGAGACAAATGAATGCCACAAATGCAGCAAAGACTTATTGCTTGCACGTACATGAATGCAAAAATCTGTATCCTTTATATTGGTTGACTGCAGACTAAATTTATTCCTGAGTTATAGACCATTAATTAAGATTATCTATGCCATGTTATATATAATGTCATATCGATATATACCTATCAGACAAACACATAACAAGTCTGTATTTCTGGCATAAAAAGAACAAATAAATTTCCTTTAGTAAGTTGAAATATGTTTCAGAATCAGTACTTTGCAGTTCTCAAGCCAAGCCCATCCATTGCAAGTTTCAACAAACCTCAAAAATTTTGAGCAACATAGAAAATAACGATTAGCATTTCAGTGAGAAATCGCTTTAATAAAGGTTGCTAGCAGGCAGCATCTGATTCAAAATCAAAGTAATAGATCAGATTTGAGCATTATCCACTCTTACGAAGTAGACTGTTTTATTCATTACATTAAGGTAGTAAATAAAAAGAAACTTAAATGATCTTTAACGAGTTCATTAAAATGGCACCCACAAATGACGGTAATGTATTCCCACTGATCCCAGCAGGAAAGAAGCCTTTCTAATTCCAAAGAGGAATTATTCGCTGGGGGCTGTAAAATGCAAACTGCCAGCTCAATGTTAATGCAAACCCCTTCAAAAACCTAATTATGCACAATTCTGTTTCAGCCAGACATTAATTCCTTACCTGAATAGCAAGATCCAAAGTATCCATTTTAAATTCAGCATGGATTATGGAAGTGGGGAACCTTTGGCTTGTATCACCTGAACACACGTACTTTCTTTTTCCATATCTATAAAGGGGATAGACTTCACTGATTTCCTCACTAAAGCCTGAAAGTATTAAAAGCTGAACTTTCAACATGAACAACTTTTTGTCCTTGGGTGCAACATTCCAGCCAATACCTGCAGATACCAACAGCCTATCACAGGAGTTATCTAAAGGCTTGATTTACCTACACACCTAGATCCAAAGAACAGCAAGAGAATTTTGTTTCAAATGCTTTTACACTCATGCAGTGCAACTCATTTTAGTATGGCTTCCTGTCAACAAAATAAAACTGAGAAAACAGCATGAATGGGAGGTAAAGAATCCAAAATGGAGTGTTACATGAGCCCATTACCCACTCAGGTGTTGTGAATTTAGAAGTATTAATATACAAGACAGAGACCGCTTAGGAAACCACAGTAATTTAGAAACTGCACAATTTAGAGCGTTTCTGTGCAAGATCTTATGATTCAATTATGCCATCTTTATTTATGCATTAGAGAAAGAAGAAGGTAATATCTGTAGCAAGGGGGGAAATAATTTATGAGACTCAGGCCCTTTGCAAAGAAAAAAGGCTAATGAAGTGTGGCAGTGCGCTCCCCTGTTTCCCCCTCTTCCCCTCAGGCGCCTGCTCAAGCCTTGGACACATCTAAATGGGTCTCAATTCCCTTTCCCCTTTCACTTAAAGGTGAGACAGATTCTGCATACAAAAGTGTTGCAGGCATAGGGCCACACCTAGGTTTGAAACACTGGGGCTCTTTTATGGCCCTTAGCTAGGATCAATCATGTTGCAGAGCTGCCTGTCCCTCCTTTGATTGTAGAGGGAGAATAAGCATGCAGTTGAGACAAGAAACCTCAAACAGCCAAGGTCACAGCAGCTTAATTGCACTTGAGGAATCCAGGACTGTGATTTCTTTAGTATGATACGGTGGATTATCATATCATGAGATGAGTCATAACTCAAACTCCACTCTCTTTCACAATCTCAGGAAAATGATTGCTTGTTCCACATGAAGATTATGTCTGAAAACAAAGGCACCTCTCTCCACAGAGATGGCATTGAGGACAATCCTGATAAATTAATGGAAAGCTAAATATTGACACATGGAAGTGGGCTCCCATTATCAAAATTTTGACCAAAACCCGAAGTTTTCTGATTATTTGCATATGTTCCCTCGCACATGGCATCCTCAAAAATATGACAAAAATGTTTCTAAAGTTTCATGTGCACCATCTCTTTTAAAACAGAGAGATGGGAATTTAGAAAGAGGTACTGCTTTCACTGGATACACTGTAAAAAAAAAAAAAAGCTGTAAATGCAATGGGTTTGTTTTGTTTTGTTTTGTTTTGTTTTGTTTTGTTTTGTTTTGTTTTGTTTCCTAAAGAGTAACTCATCATCTGTGGAAAAGAAAATACTGTCTTACTGCCCTGTTAACCAAAGGGATTGGTTAATTTGCCATAGTGTGCAGCTGCAATTCTCTTACAAAACCAGTCAGCTCATCATTTCAGAGGCACTACTAGATTTGGCTCATGTTAGGTGATATCAAAATAGCAATCTGTTATCTATGTCTGATAGCTTATGATGAGTGACATCAAAATCTTCTCAGGAAGTTACATGGTAGTTCAGCTGATGATATTTCTCTCTGCTGAGTCCAAGCATGAGTTTGCTTTGGTGGCATCTTCTTTTGTTTGTGAATTTGGACTTGTTTTCTAATAATTTGTAATGATGACAGACAGTGCAGTAGAAGTAGTCGAGTTCAAAAGAAAGCAGTTATTTTTCTCAAAATCTGTAGTGAATTATTATATTAGGCATTTAGATTATTGTAGTTTCAACATGTTCTCTGCTATTCAGCTAAAGGCAGCCCAGACATTGCTACCTTATGTCTTTATGAAACATATATTTATTTATTTTTCTGATCAAGAAAGTGACTAACAGTTTTCTATTTAACAGGTTTCCTTTCAGACATCACATTTCTCATAATGCAAGTCATGTCTATCGGGAGAATTTGTCAGACCTAAAATATTCCCGCCTTAATTTCTTTAAAGTTGAATCAAATTCAAAGCAGAACCAAGTAGTGGTGCCTAAAAGGTCTTTAATCTGGGTCATTAAAAATCTCCCCCAGGCAAAATATTGCATTCCTGGGCATTGACAGCACCATCCAAATGCAGATGATATGGGGAGTCCTGTTGAGATGCTGGGGTGATCTGAAACACTTTTCCTCCACCTGCATCCCTAAGGAAGATAACTCATGCTTTCTATGTGTCCGTTTTCTAGATGGGGTCATCACCGATGAAGTCACAAGATGGACCTGCGGAATTCACCTCATCAAGGCTGACACCATCTAGGAAATGTCAAGATTCACATGAGAAAGCATCACATTTTGCATTCTTGATGTCATGGTAGGCTTCATCATTCAACAGGTTCACTTTCAAGCAATCCCCATCTTTCTTCAGTTCTGTCTCTGGAAAGACCATGTTGCAAAATTGTTTCCTGTTCCTTCAAAAGTCTACTTTGCAATGTGATTGTAGGATCTAACACAAATGCACCAGTACCAGATGTCCTAGTGTAATGAGAATTTTTTTTTTCTTTAGTTATCTTGAAGGGTGTTTGAAAGTTCCTCCTTCAGCAGGGGAGTTGGACTAGTTGTTGGACTACGGTCCCTTCCAACTCTAATAATTCAGTGAAATTCAGTGAAAAGTAGATTCAACTGAGTATTGAGCAAAACCCAAAACTGAGTGGTGGGGACATTCTTTCTCTTTGTATAAAAAGTACCAGAGAAGGTTCCAAAAAGGTTAATTTATTTTATTTTATTTTATTTTACTATTATTATTTATTTTCCCAGGCAGCATTTCAGCTAACACCAAAAAAAACACCCGCCCAAAATACCCCATACTAAAAACAAAACCAAAACCAACCAAACACTATTATAGTGCCACACATAAAAGTTCCAGGACATCCCTTTTTCAATAATTTTGGGTACAGTCTCGAAGAATGAGCGTTCTCCTGAGAGCAGTATTTGCATGTTCACAGGATGGCCAGGAATCAGAAAAACTGAAGGATTAAATGAGAGGAAATTTGATTGAAATTGCTTTCTGATCTTCAACAAGACAGAAGAACAACAATACAGAAAAGAATCCAAAAAATACCAAGATCCAGATATATTTGTAAACAGAGGGAAACAGGTGAGTGTGTGATAGAAAAGAAGTACCGGGCTAAATTTTCATGGCATACTTTTAAGTCTTACTGTAGTGCTTTTGGGCTATATGCCAATTGAACAGAGAATGATTTTTCACAGGAGGAACATCCATACCATGTTCCAGCAAAGAGTATTGAGAGATGAATTGGGAAGCAAGAAGCTGTTTTGGTCTTGCAATACGAATCTTGGCAGCTACCTTTTCCCCAGTCATACTCCCCAGTCCTTTCTGATTGGATGTGGGAAATATAATCACAGACTTCAGTGGTAATAAAGATATGGGGACAAAGGTTCACCTCAACAATATTGCATAGAGAAGTCTTAAGGTTCTTACTATTCAGGTAAGAAATTATATTTTTGCTAAATCCATGAAGAAAACCCACTGGATTTACTATGATACTTGAATTAACTGGTATTATTTATTCAGTTGCAGGAACAAACCTGCCTGCTGTAGGTGTATTAATGCCATTTTCAGATGGGAATACTTCTCTCTGACAGCACTTGATTTTATCAGTCACAGGAGATGTGAGAAAAAAACACAGAAAATCAGAGAAAATCAGGAGCTGTTATATCTATAATTAAGTTGTGATGTGCCCTTTCAGTTCATCGGTCAGTTTGAGTTACATGTCTTTATTGTGAGAATGCTGCGAGTATGGATTAGTTCAGCAGTGACTTGAAAGAAAAGATCTTGGGAGAAGCTGGAGAAAGTCACACTTGTTAAATCACAAGTTTATCCTTAAAATGTTAATGTGAGTCAACAGGGAGATCAATACAGTGACATTTCTCTTGGGAATTTACTCATGAGGTTTTTGGGCAGCCTGCTAATATCAAAAGACAAGATGAAATGCTTTAAACTCTTCACTGAAGGAAAAAATTGCCAGTGAATGTAAACAAAACATTATTGAAAACAAAGGTAAGGATGGTCTAGTGAAGAGAGGAGACAAGAAGTATATTTCTCTTGCAACATTTATGTAGGTAAATTTGACAGACAGATGAGGAAAGAAAAGACGTCCTGCACTCCTCTCTGCCTTTGACAGCATCAAGCCCATTATCTGCAAGTTCATCCATAATTTTGCCTATTAATTTATCTCTGCAATTATGCTTGTTGTTTTGCATCGAACATGACTGAAGGAGTCACACAGGAATTTCACCTGGAAGTTTTGCTTTTGGCCCTGTGGATGATTAAGAAGCCTGGATATTGATGGGTTCCCCCATTTGGTGGCTGACAGCTATTCACATACTGACTTTTCAATGTAGATCGTGCCTGACTACAGGTAAAGATAGATCCATTTTGAATATATTTTAATGAAACAGTTTATTTCTGCATTTAACTTGGATGACATAAAGCCCCTAATTCTAACACCACATAAGACCCCACAGCAGTCTGATATATTTTAAGTTACTTGAGACATCTGTGTAGGCTGGAAGATGTGATAGAGACTTATGACCCTCTAGACTAGTGAATGGAGGCTGGCCGGGAAGTCCCAGGGTAAGTGAGCACCAGATGGCTAGGTGTAGCCAACTATACTTGCCCAAGGTTTTGGATTTGGCTCGCAGATTTAGCTGCCTATGTTTAGCTTCCTAGAAGCAGGTGTATTCATGCAAACTCAGCATCTGCAGAAAGATTCAGTTGCTCATGCATTGACATCTACTGCTCTTCTAGACACTGTAGGGTCTTCTTCTTGCTTCTTGATGTTCCAAAATAGAACAGACCTTTCACAGAGCCTGTGTCACATTTGGTCTAAAGTACCTCAGGGCATAAAAGATGGATATTCAAGGAACTTCATCCTACCCAATGACCAGACTCATTGCCTATTGAAGAATGAACTGAACTGACTACTGGCTAAATCTCTACTGGCTATAGTGGGAATGTAGTCAATCAAGGATTGAACTGGAAGTGGCAAGTCAGTGGCAAGTCTCTCTATCATTTTATTCAAAGGTCAAGTTTTGCTTTTAGTCCTCTGGATGATTAGAAAACCTCAACATCTGTTTTTAGGCTCCCAGTTCTGGCCCTCATTCCCACTCCCTGTGAGCTATTCAGGGGTGTAACCACAGACATCTAGTGCCATTGTAAATGCTCCAGCTTGTCTTAGATTTCCTGCTAAACTGAGGTAGCAGATGTGATAGAAGAGCAGCAAAGACTGGGGCTCTTCAGCCTTGATCAGATGCAACACCATAGAGTGTAAAAAGTAACATTACATGTTTAGGAAAAGATACTGAAAATATTTCCTCCGTGTTTCATGGTAGATTTTTAACTTGCCATAGAATAAAGTCAAGTAACCTTGAAAGGAATTCTTTGCAAGTCCATGTTGGTTGCTATTTATTTTGTAACTTCCAAGAGCCTTTCTTCCATTCTGCTACCTTGGAACTGAGATGAGAATGACTGGTATCAAATGTCCTAGGTTTCTCTTTTTCTTACTTTAAAAGAGATATATATATTGGTGGGATTCACCTCATACATCTTTAGAAATATGAAAGCTGCACATTTAACTTCAATATAGTAACACATATTCATTAGCTTCACATTAATTTCAATATAATAACAGCATTCAAAGAAAAGTTCTGGAAGAAAGAGTCATTGGCCCTTTAACGAAGGTTGATCTCTGAAGCTGCCTGTTTCTCCCCATTCATTGCAAAGGGAACCTAGGACATCTAGCTCAGATGTAGATGCCAAAATCATTGTACACGTGATTTGGGTGCCACCAAATAAATGTCTAGTGTCCTTGTAGGCACTGCTGCATTCTGGTCTGTTCCCCAGCTGCTCCTTCACATGAGTGCAGATCTTCTGCAGGTCACATGGCACATCTGCCAGCACCATAGGGACACCTTGCATACCCTACGACATTTCAGATGACACTAGGTACCAGCGTTTGGGCAATTAAATTCCACCTTTACTTTTTGTTAGATCAATCCTGCATCTTCTATTTGACCTTCTGCAGACTTCTCAGTGTTCAACTATTTTCTATTATTTCTCGGTTGCCATCACTTAATGATGCCATCACCTAATTCAATGTTCAAAGTACTGATGGATAAATTCCATGAGCCACATTAGGAAGCCACATTATGTGAACATTACTCACCTAAGCAAGAACATTACTCACCATGTAATTTTTTTAGGTTTTTTCTACATTTTTTTTCTACATTCCTCTCCTATTGATAGTCATATTTGTTCTACTGATCGCCTGATACTGATTTAGTGTTATGAAAAATGTGGTATGGACTAACAGAAACAGCTGCCATTTCATCTTCACACAGGTGAATCTTTTAGTTCTTCTCCTAGTAGTTCCATTATTGGAGTCATTGGAGAAGGCGTCCTTCTCCCCTGCCACGTGGTAGCCGATAACGTTCCTGAGGTATTCTCTGTCCAGTGGTTATTTCATGAACAGACTCAAGAAATAACTGTGAGCAGATATGATGGAAAAACTAAAAAGGAGAAACAAGATGAGAGATATCAAGGCAGAACAGAATTCTTCCACAGTGAATTCAGAGCTGGCAACATGTCTCTGCACCTGAAGAACCTCAAGAGCTCTGACAAAGGATCATACACTTGTGTGGTCTCTTTCAATGATGCATACCTTGCTATGTTGATTGAACTGCAAGTGGCAGGTCAGTGGCAATTCTCTCTCTTTTTATTCAAAGATAGAGCTGAGCAGAAACATCTATATCTGTCATTGACTGGGGGAATTATAATATAGTTTTAATATAATATAACACATAAATTGTCTTCGGGGTGTTCGATTTGAGTTAGTTTTCTCTAAATTAATGGCTATAACTGATATTTGAGGTAAGTTTTAATTTTGTTTGAGATACCTTTATTTAGGCACCTGGTCACATGCAGCTCCATGTGACCTGAGAGTACGATCTCCCATCATACTCAATGAAAGCCTAGTCAGAAAGTTCAGGGAACCCTGCAAGTATTCAACCGATCAATGTAAAGTTTGATTGCTATTTCTTCTGCGCAATCAACCATTACTGAGCTGATTGATACTCTGAATCGTGGAAGAGTGAATTCAGTCTTCCGCGATTCAGAGTATAAACAAGATTTTTTTTTTAACTGTAAACTGGATCTGTACCATGTCAGTAACAATTTTATTTTAGATTATTAGCTGGAGACACTAATAATGTTTTCACAGACAGATTTCATTAGCTGTTGATAGGCTTCCTGTAATCCATTAATTGACATAATTATATGGGTATTTTTTTCTTTATTCCCAAAATTCTGGGAAATTCAAGCTGTTTGCTGCAAACTCCATTTAATTGTTCCTTATTCTCAATCTGACAGACTCTGAATTGCTGACCGTTAAGAAACTTCAGGGCCCAAGTCTCAGTCACAGTTTAAATTCAGAAGTCTTTCTATGTACTTCCATATAAATATATATATAAAAAGAAGTGTTGAATTCAGGATAAACCAGACAATCTCCCATTCTCAGTACTGGTTGAAATGGAGAATATGTATGCTTTTTCGTAGCTAAAGGTGGTGTGCCTTCCATTTTCCTGAGGAGTCACAAGAAGCAGGGCATTGACCTCAGCTGCCATGCAGCTGGATGGTTTCCCAAACCTGAGGTGATTTGGCTGGATGGCCAAGGACGGGTCCGGAATGAACCATCAACCACAAAGATGACAATAATGCCTGCAGGCCTATACAGTGTTGTAACTTCCATGAACCTAAACTTGAGCTCTGACATGGAAGTCTCCTGCAGGATAGTCAACAATCTGCTAAACACAACGAGTGAGTCTCGAATCATGATCTCAGGTGGGTGAGCTCTGTAGTAACCTGCTTGTGAGATTAAAGAAACAGTCTGTATAGGTCCCATTTTTATGTCATGAAGTGGCCTGAAGATCTATTCCCAGAATCAGTCTTGGAAAAATTTCATGAGAGCTTCCATCTTCTTCCCCCTTTATTTCTATTTGACTGCACAGCCTTTGATAGTACCTGGTGAATTAGTTTCTCCATTTGAGAAGGGGTCAGGTGGCATCAAGATTTTCTGTGTTCCCTTCATCAAATTTAAGGCAGTCAACTTAACTGGAGCTGAATCGAAAAGGATTAGGAATGTGACTGTATGCACATGCAAACATACCTGTTTCCTTAGTCAAACACTCTAAAGGCTTTCATTATCTAGAAACAGGTCACCAGGCCATTTAATATGATGTGTGCTGGTGGGTTTCACAGAGCATAGCTGAAAACAATCATTATGGTCACAAGAGTTAAAGTGATCATTTCAACATCTCATAAATGGTTTTAGTCTATGTTTTTATCTTCCCTCTTCTTTTATTACGTGTGATACTGTGTAATAGCAGTGTGGGTATTGTCATGTCTCCCAGTATTCTGTAGAACCTTACACATATCTGTTTGCTGGGTATAGAGAAAAGCATCAGGTAGTCTGAAGCAAGTCCCACAGGGCTGGACTTTCAGAGAACTTCAGAGACAGTATTGCTGTCTTTTTTGTCACTCATTAAGTGTGCAAACCTGTCTACCTATCTCAGACATCTCTTTCATAATTCTGAACCCAATACCCAGAGAAAGAGTCTCCCTGAGTTAGTCCTGCTGGGGAGCCCTGAGTCTCTTCTTCAGCAACATTACTAAAAAAGTTCAAGTAAATTGAAAATTCACCATCTCCTTAGATGTATTGACTGTATCGTAGCTTATAATTGTCTTTATGTTTTATCACTAGTAGAATATAACTACTTTTGGTCATTTTTACAGATATTTTCTTTCCCTACATTTCAAAATGGCTGATTATCTTCCTGGTAATTTTATGTCTTAGCATGGTCCTAATTTCCACTGTATTTTATAAGCTGAGAAGTAAGTATTTCTTTGTCTGTTATCTCTGTCAAAATCTAGAAATATCACACCAGTTCATATCAAATCCATGTCAGTAACAAAATCTCATGAGTAAAATCACTAGTGACTGTTTAATCACCAAACTCAGGAAATAGAAGAAAAAAGGGGTGGGAAAGCACAGGGTCGGAACAAGCAGGAACACAAATTGCACGTCAGAGTGCTTTAGGTCTGACAAGAGGAGCTCTGTGAGCTAAAGTGTGTGTGCAGTTTCCTATCTATAATCACTGGGGAGGTAACTCCAGAGTGCTGGAAATGACACCGGAGCCTAAATGAAAAACCAGAGCACTGATTTTTGCCAGCATTACTCTATAAAACCATGCAACAAAGGTATTTTTGATCTTGTTTTAACCAGGTAGTCACAAGAAAACAGCAGCCATAGGTAAGTAATGAGGAAGACAAATGTGAAGATTATGAAAATTTATAAGTTGGAAAGTTTATTTATATTAAATTAGAGACCTAATTAGCAGTTGCAGTTGGATCCGAATGTTTTGTAGTTTTTAGTTTCATTTTTGCACTGCACAGAATCACAGAATGGCATGGGATTGACAGGGACCTCTAGAGATCATCCAATGCAACTCCCTGCCAGAGCAGGTCCACCCAGGACCCAGAGCAGGTTGGACGGGAACATGTCCAGAAGGGTTTTGAATGTCTCCAGAGAAGGAAACTCCATAACCTCTCTAGGCAGCATGTTCCAGTGCTCTGTCACCCTCAAAGTAAAGAGCTTCCTCCTCAAGTTTAGATGAAACTTCAAGTTTGTGCCTATTACTTCTTGTCCTCTCACCGGGCACCACTGAAAAAAGACCAGCCCCGTCCTCCTGATACCCACCCTTTAAGTATTTATAAGCATTGATCAGATCCCACCTCAATCTTTTCTTCTCCTGACTAAAAAGACCCTAAGTCCCTCAGCCTCTCCTCATCAGAGAGATGTTCCAGGCTCCTCATCATCTTGGTAGCCCTCTCTTGTACCCTCTCCAGTGGTTGCCTGTCCTTCTTGAACTAGGGAGCCCACAACTGGACCCAGTGCTCCAGGTGGGGCCTGAACAGGGCAGATTAGAGGGGGAGGATGACCTCCCTGGACCTGTGGGTCACACTCTTCCTGATGAACCCCAGCATGCCATTGGCCTTCTTGGCCACAAGGGCACATTGATGGCTCATAGTCATTCTATTCTCTACCAGGACTCTTAGATCTTCCTCCTCAGGTCTGCTCTCCAGCAGGTCATCCCCCAACCTGTACTGGTGCAGGGGGTTATTCCTCCCCAGGTGCAGCACCCTACACTTGGCTTTGTTAATCTTAATTATGTTTCTGTCCGTCCAACTCTCCAGCATGTCCAGGTCTCGCTTACAGCCTTCTGGTCTGTCAGCCACCCCTCCCAGTTTTGAGTCACCAGAAAACGTGCTGAGGGTACACTTGCTGCCCTCATCCAGGCCATTGATTAATATATTGAAGAAGACTAAACCCAGTACTGACCCCTGGGGAACGCCACTTGTTAGGGATGTCCAACTTGACTCTGTGCCACTAATCACCACCCTCTTTCAGCCAGCTTTCAATCCACCTCACTTTCCATTCATCTAACCCACATTTAAGCTTACCTATCAGGATGCTGTGTCTTAAGCCTTGCTGAAGTAAAGGTATACAGCATCTACCAGCCTCCTTTCATCTATCCAATTAGTCATGCCATCATAGAAAGCTATCAGGTTAGTCAGACATGATTTCCCTTTGGTGGATCCCTGTTGACGTCTTCTGATAGCTTTCTTTTCCTCCAGATGCTTTGAGATGATGCCCAGAATGAGCCTTTCCATCATCTTTCCAGGAATGGAGGTGAGGCTGACCTGCCTGTAGTTTCCCAGGTCCTCCTTATTGCCATTTTTGAAAACTGGAGTGACATTGGCTTTCCTCCAGTACTTGGGCTCCTTGCCTGCTCTCCAGGACCTTTCAAAGATGATGGGGACTAGCCCAGCAAAGACTTCTGCCAGTGCATCCCATCAGGACCCACAGAATCACAGATATCCAGTTTACTTAACTGTTCTCTAACTTGATCATCTTCAACCAAGGGGAAATCTTCCTTCATCCAGGCCTTATCTGTTACCTCCAAAGTCTGGGACTCCTGAGGGCTGTCCTGGGCAGTAAAGACTGAAGCAAAGGTGTTCAGCAACTCCACCTTCCCTGCATCCTCAGTTACCATGGCACACATCTCATTCAACAGTGGGCCCACAATTTCATTTTCGTTTTACTTCCAATATACTTGAAAAAAACACTTCTTGTTGACTTTGACATCCTGTGCCAGGTTTAATTTCAAGAAGACCTTGGCTTTCCTTGTTTCTTTCCCGCATACTCTGACTGCATTCTTTTAATGATCCCAAGTGGTCAGTCCCTTAATGTGATGTAGTCAGTCCCCCTAATGTGAGAAGTTCCTGTATGGGTTTTTTCTTTCATTTGTGCTTTATAAACAGAGCCTGTTTCCTTCTTTCATTAAGCTCTAGTCATGACTACATGCTGATTGACATACGCTACAATGTCATACATATTCAAGCTGTGCTCAAGAGCTAACTAACTCCCTTAGAAATTCCTGAGACATGTCATAGTACAAAATTATGATTTTTTTTGACTAACAAGAAGCCTTGGGAAGTTTATTAGGTTAAATTAAAGTTTTAACCCCACGTACTTCTGATTGCACATAAAGTACACTGTTGTATGACAAGGGAAGTTTACAAGAATAATTAACATTATGATTCATTTTCTTTCTCTTTCAGTAAAAGTAAAGATGGAACTAGAAGAAGGTAAAAGTCCTTTGCATTTGAAATTATGCTAATCTTAGCAGAGATCTCAAAGACATAAACTCAGGGAAGCAATTTTTGAATGCTGATTATCAATATAGTAATTCCAGGAGTGGCAGCTCTTTTCAATATTAGGGGAAGAGGGACAACCACACATGAGGTCTGTTCTCTAGTGAAGATTGCAAATGTTTACAAGGAAGTAACTTGGGCCAGTAGTGACCTTTGTGAAAACTCAAACCAAAGCTCTGCTGTTGGATGGAGAGGTTTCAGCAAGCTTCTAGCACTCCTTCTCTTGCTGGTGACCACTCTGCCTTTTTCAAGATTATACAGACATATCCTTAGTCAGCTGATCAGTCAGCTGTAAGCTCTGTGAACTTTATTCATGGATCTCCACTGGGAGCTTGGATGCCTACGGCTCAGTCCACTTATGTACATACAGGTGCCTTGGAGCATTTGTGATGTCCTTGGTCATCCCTCTTATCTCCTAGCTGCCACCTGTGAAGGAAGCAGATTGATCTTTGACTGTACCTGAGGTGTACAATTAGAGCTAACAGAGCTTCCATAGGAGTCACCTACATGGTACTTGGGGTCCTCCCAGGCACCTCAAATGTCCTGTTTGCCTATGCATCTGGATATCCCTCTTAAATATGGACAGTTAAGTCATGATCTAAACAGACACTGAAAGAAGACCTCTACTAGCACTACATACATGTCTTGTTCCCACACTGCTTAATTAATTTTTAAGCAATAACTTAATGAGTTATGTAAATATAATAAAGTTTAAAGAGTGTAATACACTCATGGATTAAGTTGTTGAATTGGAGTTACATGTACTTAACTACAAGCAGTTGAGGGTGGAATCCAAGGACGCACTTGCTGTACAGTTATGTGGTGTCTGTATTAGTAATGCTGAGCACGTCAAGCCTCTCTGTCAAAGACCTTACACTGATATCTGTCTGTTCTAGAAAAAAAACAACTGGAGTCAACATTAGGTGAGATGCTTTTGTTGTTGATTGTGTTTAATTGTCTTTTGCTAAAGCTATGCCAGCATTGGGTTTCTTCTGTGTTGGTTTGCTTGTTTGTTCTGGTCTGATTACTGAGTTTGATGGCACCTTTTAATGTGGTTAAGCATTAAAAGCAAAATGCATGACTCATTTGAATCAAATTATTTTCATGTGAAAAATTCCAGGCATAGCCTATTCAATTTGGGTGTTAGGTTGGTTTGGGGTTTTGTTTTGTTTTGTTATGTTTTGTTTTCAGAAAAGAAAGGCTTTAAGTATTGCAGAATTTGTATGTGTCTCCTTAGCTGTAAAACAAACTAATAGTTTCAGAATGATATGTTTCCCACAAAAGTGACACAAGTTTAAGGCTTTATGGAATGTCGTGTGAAAGTCCACTAAGTAACTTTTAACTTCCAGTTTATATACAATAAGTACTCCGTTAATATTATTTCTTTTATTCTATGTGCTGAATTTTCAGAAGAAGGAAAAAATAAACATCGAGCAGGTAAATCTCATTCTCACTGAGATTATTACATCTCTGCACTAGGTTTCTTCTCTCTGTTATGGTTTTGTAGAATCATTTAGGTTGTAAAAGACCCTAAAGTTTGAGTCCAACAGTTAACCTGGCACTAGCAAGTCTACCATGTCCCTAAGCACCACATCTCACCTGGACACAACTACAAATTTCATAGAACCGAAACTCTCAGTTCAACTTTCTCATTCTCTCCTTCTCCTCTTCTCATGTTACTAAGGAAAAAATGTAGCTGTTTTTACCTATAAATTTAATGACAGAAATCTCCCACATACGTGTACACACTCCCCATAAGGAAGAACTGGTGATGTAACTCTAATGTCTTTCTCACAAATGGTTTTTCATTTTTGCCTGGAGTTTTTACATCACTCATTTATGCTATTCCTTTTCAGCAAAGTCAAAACTCAAGAAACGCTTTGGTAAGGAAACACATTTTATGTAATTCTATCATTCTTGTCAAGTTTAGAAACAATAAGACAGGTTACTATGGCTATGTTGTCCCTGGATTTGAAGCTGAGTAATACAGAGAAATATCAACCTATGGAGAGGAATAGTCTCCTATTCCATGCTTGGGGGTCATCCCATTTTGAAAAAACGTGATTAAGAAGGAAAAGCAAGCCAATGTTAGTGACTGGAATGTCTTTCCCTTTCAGCTCGACTGAAAACAGAGCTTGGTAAGTGGTTTAAAAATATTAGTGATAATGCAGAATGGTGGTATTTGTGGGTCAAACAGAGAAATGCCACAATTGGTGCAGAATCAGTGTGGACAAGAAAATCCCTGGAGGTGTTCAAGGCCAGGCTGGAAGGGGCTCTGAGAAACATGGTCCACTAGGAGGTGTCCCTGCCCAAGGCTTTGGGGTAGGAATTAGATAATCTTTAGATCCATTCTATGATTCTAATTGGACATTAGTAGTCCTCTCAGTCTGAGAAGTACCTAACTGCCTTATAAATACAGTAATGTCCATTTTCTTTCCATAGATTTCTGGGAAGCCCGAAGCAACGCAGGTAAATGGCAGGATGAAGGATGTGAAAAAATGCAGTGTCCGTCTGTCCCAGTTACTCTTAAATTACAGTGCCACAATGTAAGAGACACAACTCATCAACTGAGCTGGAGTCCCAGGAATATGCTGCCTTGATTAACAGGAAAAGGGGCTGGGATGTGGCTGTAAGGAAAAGACTGAGAAAAGGAATTCCTCAAAGGGGTAAAAATCTGGGGTGGGTGGCATTATGGAAAAAAGAAAGAGAAATTTATGGTAAAGCATGTAGACTTGACTTTCACCTTGAAAGAGGACATGGCTGTGAGGTATGTCTCTGTTCATCAGTGATTGCACAACCTGTTTGTGGAATGTTTAAACTCTTTGTTGAAATGCACCAGGTGATTTAATTGACCCTCAAATGCTTCAACCCATAGCCCCAGGAAGAGGCTACCCATCTCTACTCATTGGATGATTCTCACTTTCCCCTCCAGTTCCCATTACTATGAATCCTGAGTGCCGAGTCCTGGAGCT
>JAOTQQ010000038.1:118926-133631 GCA_026546715.1 Gallinago undulata | reverse complement strand
GGAAGATCTTCCCTTGGTGGAGGAGGACCAAGTTAGAGATCAATTAAGAAGGCTGGACATCCACAAGTCCATGGGTCCAGATGGGATACACCCGAGAGTGCTAAGGGACCTGGCAAAAGTCATTGCAGGGCCACTCTCCATCATCTTTGAGAGGTCCCGGGGAACAGGTGAGGTGCCCAAG
This sequence comes from Gallinago undulata, assembly GCA_026546715.1. Classification (NCBI taxonomy): domain Eukaryota; kingdom Metazoa; phylum Chordata; class Aves; order Charadriiformes; family Scolopacidae; genus Gallinago; species Gallinago undulata. The sequence goes on along the minus strand of JAOTQQ010000038.1, from coordinate 133,450 downwards.
GGCTGGAGGAAGGCCAATGTCATCCCAGTTTTAAAAAGGGCAAGAAGGAGGATCCAGGAAATTACAGAGCAGTCAGCCTCACCTCCATCCCTGGAAAAGTAATGGGACACTTCATACTCAGTGTCATCTCAGAGCATATGGAGGAAAAGAAAGCTATCAGGAGTAGTCAACATGGATTTACCAAGGGGAAGTCACGTCAGACTAACCTGATAGCTTTCTATGATGTCTTGACTGGTTAGATAGATGAGAAGAGGGCGGTGGATGTTGTCTACCTTGACTTCAGCAAGGCTTTGACATCGTCTCCCACAGCATCCTCATAGGCAAGCTTAGGAAGTGTGGGTTAGATGAATGGATAGTGAAGTGGATTGAAAACTGGCTAAAAGATAGAACCTAGAGGGTTATGATTACGGGCACAGAATCCAGCTGGAAGTCTGTGACAAGTGGTGTTCCCCAGGGGTCAGTACTGGGTCCAGTCCTCTTCAATATATTCATCCATGACCGGGACGAAGGGATGGAATGTCCCCTCAGCAAGTTTGCTGATGACACAAAACTAGGAGGGGTGGCTGACACCCCAGAAGGCTGTGCCGTCATCCAGCGAGACCTGGACAGGCTGGAGAGTTGGGCTGAGAGAAACCTAATGAAATTATACAAGGGCAAGTGTAGGGTGCTGCACCTGGGGAGAAATAACCCCCTGCACCAGGACAGGTTGGGGGCTGACCTGCTAGAGAGCAGCTCTGAGGAGAAAGACCTGGGAGTCCTGGTGGACAATAGCATGACCATGAGCCAGCAATGTGCCCTTGTGGCCAAGAAGGCCAATGGCATCCTGGGGTTCATCAGGAAGAGTTTGACCAGCAGGTGGAGGGAGGTCATCCTGCCCCTCTGCTCTGCCCTGGGGAGGCCCCATCTGGAGTGCCCTATCCAGTTCTGGGCTCCCCAGTTCAGGTAGGACAGGGAACTGCTGGAGAAGGTACAGCAGAGGGCCATAAAGATGATTAAGGGCCTGGAGCATCTCTCCTATGAGGAAAGGTTGAGGGACTTGGGTCTTTTTAGTCTTGAGAAGACTTAGAGGGGATCTGATCAATGCATACAAATACCTAAAGGGAGGGTGTCAGGAGGACGGGGCTGGTCTTTTTTTCAGTGGTGCCCTGTGATAGGATAAGAGGGAATGGGCACAAACTTGAGTGCAAGAAGTTCCACCTAAATGTGAGGAGGAACTTCTTTACTGTGAGAGTGGCAGAGCACTGGAACAGGCTGCCCAGAGAAGTGGTGGAGTCTCCTTCTCTGGAGATGTTCAAAACCCACCTGGACAAGTTCCTGTGCAATGTGCTCTAGGTAGACCCACTCCGGCGGGGGGGTTGGACTAGATGATCTTCAGAGGTCCCTTCCAACCCCATATGATTCTATGATCCCACCCATGATAGCATCATATCCCTGCTCAGCTGTGTGACTGTCTGGGTGACTAAGTCTCACAGGGGACCTAGAAGCCTGGCTGTCCCATCTGGGATCAGACCGTCCTGCTGCTTTCCCATCTGGCTCTGTCAAGACAAGGAGAAGATCTCACAACAACCTAAAAATTAACTGGATTGTAAGCATACACAAACCTTGCAACCAAATTTCATGAAGACTTCCTATCTCTTGGGACAAACTTAGGAGGAAAACTGGAAGAAACTTCTGCTTTTGGAAGAAGCTGTTTTCAGCAGTAGAAAAAGGTTTCTCACATCTCATGCTGCATCAGTGGCATTGGATTTCTACCCGATTTCCCAGCTAAGCCTGGGCACTGATGCCTTATTCCTGCAGTTGGCTGAAGCCAGTCCTTGAATGCAATTTGCAAAACCCTGTCTCCCACCATCCCTGTCACTGATAGTCCAGAACCAGCTGTCCTGAGAGGACTTGTTTGCTCAGCAGTTTCCCAAAACAGCCATTTCACAATCCCTCAGTTTACGTGAAGTTCATGGCATGAGAGCCGCTTCCTGGCAGAGACTTGGCTTTTCGTAGTTGTTGAGCACCTGCCACGGGGCATGGAATAAGATTTTTGGGGTGGAGGGGAGGAGCTGTGAGAAGGGGCATGTCTCAAATAGCCAGTCCCTTGAGTGCACATCCTGCCTCCTCCCTGCCCTCCTCTCCCGTGGAGACTACAAGCACACAGTATCTTTGCTACCAACATGAGGCTTGTCCTCCTGGCATGCCTCTGGGGTAAGTGAGGCATTATTTTTTTTTTTCTCTTTGCTTTTGGCTTGTCATCTCTTTGCCAATGGTACATCTCTCCCAGTATTGCTTCTCCTACAGCCCACAGCAGAAGGTAAATGGGACACTGCGAAGAACCAAAATGCAATTGGTGTTATCTGATCCATATCTGGTAACTGAGTGTGGACACTCAGATCCCTTCAGATGTCACCATAGGGTCACAGGTGGACATTTGGATGCTGCCCCACCTTGGGACCAACACCTACACACCTTGAGAAGTGTCTAACTTGGGAACTGAATCCCAGCCCTCATGAGCAAAGGCTGCACCACACAAGGTGGAGTTCCCTGCCCCTGTTTTTCTGCTGTGTGGTTTTGCAGAATCATAGAATGGTTTGGGTTGGAATGAGCCTTTAAAGGTCATCTAGTCTAACCCCCCTGTAATGAACAATTAGGCATCTCAGCCCATAAAACTTAAATGTAGCTTAAAAAAAAAAAGGCAGGTGGAAAAATGAATTATCTGAGTAATAACTCTATTGCTTGTCCTGGTGTCAGCAGCTCTGTCCTTGCCTGAAGCTGTTGGTCAATGCTTGGGGTCTTGCCAGACTGCTGCATTTAGGAGAAGAAATTGTTGTTTGCATTGAGCTCTTCTTTGCTGTTGACCTTCTACAGTTTGCACAAAGTCCCCTTCTCCTGAGTTTCCAGGAAAAACAGATCCTGGCAAGTTTTCCCTCAGGCTTTCCCTCCCACGGTTTGCCTCCACTTCTAGTTAATCCTCAGGGAAATCTTCTGAATGGGAACAGCTTATTTGCACAAGTCTCCAGATGCATTCAACTTTGAATACACTTCTTTCCACAACCCTATCAGCATGCCCTTAGCTCTTCCTGTGGCATTTCCTTGCTGCCATTAATGTCCACAGGACCGACAGCAGTCTTGGGGTTAGTTTTGTCTGGTGTCTGCTTGAAGTTCAGAGATGGCAATGCTTCTTCATGGTCTGGCCTTGACCAAAAGGAAAAAATAAAATGCTGTGCTGCGTGCAACCCATCACCTTACCAGCAGTTTCATTCCGCACTGTACCCCTTGCCTCACTGTTGGTAAGAGCTGGGTATCACATTCAGAGTTTCTAGGGAGAGACTAGCACCTCCAGATCCAATTTGATGCTCTGTTCTGGGCACAAGCCCTAAAATGAGATGGGTATCCATCAGCCATGACTTAACTCTTTTCACTGGATGTCACAGGAATCTAGATAATCTCATTGAATTGAATTGGACTGAACTGAATCTAATCTAACGTAACCAAACCTAACCAAACAGTCTAATCTAATCTGTCTGGACACTGACTTTCAGGTGACTAAATCCAGATGAGAGAACTCCCAACCACTCTGTTCTGCTATTTTCACATTTTTTTCCAGTAGACTTTGTTTTTTGTGTTCTTTCCTTATCTCTTTATCAAGAAAGACCCATAGAAACACACCAGGCAAAGCCATTGGTAGCTGGCCTTGGGAGACAGCAAGCAATGATGGAGTGCATGATCTTGTCTCTTGCCTGGTGTTTTGCTGTCCTGAATCCCCATGCTCTGCAGAGCTCAGACTAACATCCTGTATTTCTTCTGTTTCAGCTTCCCTTGCAGGAGTCCTGGCAGGTTAGTATTCGTAGTGGAGCGTGGAGCATGAGTCAGCACACACAGCTACAAAATGTGATGCAGAATGAGGCTGTGTCTAATCTAGAGATTTAAATATGGTGCTCAGGACCAAGAGACTTTGGTCCGAAACCCATTTCTGTGGCCTATGATCTTCTCTCTCTAAACCGCATTCTCCTAATTACCCAATGGAGAAGATCTGACCCTACCTTCTGTATGCATCTGTATCTACTGCAGATGTCTGAGTGAAAGGAGCAGTACTGACAAAACAGCTGTTCATTTTAGCAAAGTTAACCCATTAACTTATACGTTAAACCAGAAGTTGGTATATCCTCATTGCTGGGGTCTCATCACCACGAGTTGAAGCAATGCCTGGTGTCCTCTTGGCTCCATGAACCAGTGTGGAGGTGCTTTAGGGTTTCAGACCTTGAATTTCTCTTACCACAGCACCCCAGATCCATGCAAAAGAACAATGATATACAAAGAGATTTGGTTCTTGGTATTAGGGTGGAAAACAGTGTTGTAATCAGAGGTTTGGCAACTGGAGCCGGGTTTTGAGAGGGCCTGTGTGTCCTGGTAGGTTCCACAGCAGGAGCAGGCCTGAGTAGGTCCTTTCTACTCCCGTGTGTTGGCTGTCTAGAGGTCCAAAACAGCACTCATTGTCAATAGCTAAGCAAACCCAGCCCTTCCCTTGGGGAATGGGTAGAAATATCTCAGTTCTCTCCTCCCTGCTTCCAGTCCTTGTAGCAGCATTTAGTAGGAGAAATTGACGTTAGCTATGGGGAAACTTACCCAGAACCTAAATGCTGGGGTAGCTTTTGGGGGGAACTACACCTCTCCCTTTACAGATGAAAATGAACCCTGTGATTTGTATCTCAAAACAGCATTATGGATGGCCTGTCGCTCTTGGCCATTCCCAGCTCAATACCCAATTCCCAATAACCAAAGTTTTTGAATGCTAAAATGCCCTGGGCTTTTCTTCCTCCTGGTTTGGCAATAATGAGAGCCTGTCTGGGGAAGAAGAGCCCTCTTTCTCATTCCCTGCCATCACCATGTATCTGCTCTCTCCAGAAGATGTAGATGCAACCAAACTTGAGATCCGCCTGGTGGATGGTGCCAATCAGTGCTCTGGGAGAGTCGAGGTGCTTCACAACGGCGTCTGGGGGACCGTCTGTGATGACCAGTGGGATTTACGGGAGGCAAAGGTTGTGTGCAGGCAGCTGGGCTGTGGCACAGCGCTATCAGCCCCTCGGGAATCTAAATATGGGGAAGGGAAAGGCCAAATCTGGCTGAGTGACGTGAACTGCAAAGGGACAGAAGCGTCCCTGACCGAATGTGAGGCGAAGCCATGGGGAGACAACATCTGCAACCATGTGGAAGATGCCAGCGTGGAGTGCTCAGGTAACCCTCAGGCCTTTTCTACTTCATAATCACATTGGCCTTTCTGCTTCAAATAAGCCAGGGTGCAATTTCTGACTCATCCAGTTAGGAGTCAGGGATGCAGAATTACTTTGCTGAGCTCCAGCTTCCTACTCCACTTGATCCAGAGAAGTTGCAAAACAACACCTGGATCAGGAATAACCTGAAGAGCTGGGAGTGGACACAGATAGTCCCCTCCCTCCCCTGACAGCCTCCATTCTGATATTTTTTTTCCCTTCAACTTTTCTTCTTAAGCTAGAAACTAGGAGGGAGTCTTTGACACCCCTTTGGGATGAGTGGAGGTAGTTTTGATGCATCATGGGTGATTCTGTTTTCTCCAGGTGATCAGGGGCACAGAGACTTGTCCCAAACCTTCTCCCTTGTTGTTTTTGGCAGGAACAGAAATACCCGAGCCAGGCCCAATCCGGCTGGTAGGAGGCCCAAATCGATGTGCTGGGAGGGTTGAGGTGCTTCATGAAGAACAGTGGGGCAGCATCTGCCATGATGACTGGGATCTAAATGATGCCCAAGTCGTGTGCAAGCAACTGGGCTGTGGGGATGCAGTGCTGGCCCCCATTGGAGCCAAGTTTGGACGAGGATTTGACACCATCTGGCTGGATGATGTGAACTGCACAGGGACGGAAGCTGCACTCTCTGAGTGCCCGGCAAGGCCGTGGGGAGAGCACAATTGTTACCATGGGGAAGACGCCAGTGTGATTTGTTCAGGTAATCCTTCCATTCTCCTGCTTTTGCCAGTCATGTTTTAGGGTGTCCTCATAGTCAACATGACCAAAACTTTGGACAGGGCTTTCTATGGACCACTCTCCTACTGAGTTGTTACTCAATCCTGATAGTCCTGCTGGTGCCCTGGGGCTTACACTATAGAAGAGGGCTTTAGTCTGGGAGGTTCTCCCTTCCCTGCTCTACTGGGATGCTCTGTGGCCATTTTTCTTCAGGTTAAGATTGCCACTGTGCTTCTTGCTTGGCTAGTTGCATATCATATGTGGAAAAAGCTACAGAGGAGAGGCTGCTGTGTGCAGGGAAGGCAGGGATACTCAGGGAGAGGGGGGACACACACCAATGCCCTCTCTGGATGTGTCTGCAGAGTCAGGGATCACCGTCTCCACTTCAGTCCGCCTGGTGGGTGGCCCTAACCGCTGCTCTGGGAGAGTTGAGGTGCTTCACAACGGTGTCTGGGGGACTGTCTGTGATGACCAGTGGGATTTACGGGAGGCAAAGGTCGTGTGCAGGCAGCTGGGCTGTGGGACAGCACTATCAGCCATTCCAGAGTCAAAATACGGGGAAGGGAAAGGCCAGATCTGGCTGAGTGACGTGAACTGCACAGGGACAGAAGCGTCCCTCACCGAATGTGAGACAAAGCCGTGGGGAGATAACATCTGCAACCACGTAGAAGATGCCAGCGTGGAGTGCTCAGGTAAATTCCCCTCCATCCCCTATCCTGCATGTGCTGGGCAGTAGGATGGGCAGATCTCACCACACACACCCCCTACCTAAACCAGGGCTGGTCCTGAGCCCCAGTGCGGCTCTGTGGATATTGCGGTGAGGTGAAAAGTAGTTTCTTCACACAAGTAACAAATGATAGGACAAGAGGAAATAGCCTCAAGTTGTACCAGGGGAGATTTAGGATGAATATTAGGAAAAATTCCTTCACCAAGCAGGTTGTCAAGCATTGGAACAGGCTACCCAGGGAAGTGGTTGAGTCACTATCCCTGGAGGTATTTAAAAGATGACATGGTACTCACGGACTTGGATTAATAGTGGACTTGGAATTGCTAAATTAATGGTTGGACTCAATGATCTTAAAGGTCTTTACCAACCTAAATGATTCTATGATCCTGTGTCTGCTGGTGGGAACAAGAGAGGGACACAGGTGGTCAACTCACCCCATCACTGGGGCAGTGCTTGCCCAGTGGCCCAGGGAAGAAACGTGAATGTAGCTGACCCAGGGGCAGTGTTAAATCCTCTCCTACCTGAGACTGCTCAGGTCCCTTTTCTCACCCCTGGGCTGCAGGGTGTTTAGCATCAGCAGTCTCCTTGATGCAGACACAGTATAGCCTGCAGCCATCCACTAAGACCAGGAAAACTTCTCCCTGCCCTTTTCCCACAGCCCTTGCCATATCTCCAGTGTGCTGAGACATCTGTGCAAGGCAAGCCTTCCACAGATGGTAAGGTGTGGAGGACACTCCCTTAACATTTATTTTCTGGGCATTGGTGCAGAGGTGGACATTCCTGAGGAGGGGCCGATCCGGCTCGTGGACGGACCGAACAAATGTGCTGGGAGAGTTGAGGTGCTCCATGAGAACCGGTGGGGCAGTGTGTGTGATGACCACTGGGACATGAAGGACGCCAAGGTGGTGTGCAAACAGGTGGGCTGTGGGTCACCACTGTCGGCTCTGGGAAGTGCCCGCTATGGCCGAGGATCAGATATCATCTGGCTGGACGATGTTGAATGCAATGGGACAGAAGACAGCATATTTGACTGTATGGCCAGGCCATGGGGTGAACATAACTGCTATCACGGAGAGGATGCTGATGTTGTTTGTGCAGGTAACTACCCCTCACCGTGGCATCTGAAGTGATGTGGGGACACTTCTAGCAGAGACAGCAGGCTGGACTGCAGGGGACAGAAGGGGAATCACATGGCTCCCCCCAGATCAGGGTAATGCTGGTGGAGTCAGGGAAATGGATACAGCAAGGAGCTGTAAGGAATATAGAACATCTAGTTAGGGTGGATACGGTGGGACCAACTGGTTGGAGAGGGGTATAAGCAGAGCAGAGGCAAACACAGTGATGACAATCTGACTAATGGGATGGATCCTGCTGGGGGGATGCTGACAGAGGGGTTTTGTATAGGACAAGGCTTATAAAGGGCAGAGAGAGGGAAGGTGGGGTAGTTTCTGGGGCAGGAGATAACAACGAGTATCTGTGGGGGCAACAGTGTCTGGGACAGGATATACATAATCAGTATTCAGTTACTGGCTGAGCTGGACTTCCTGAAGCTCTTGGGAGTTGAGTTCCTGACTCCTTGTGCCCTATTTCTTGGGAAAGAAGCTTGGACAGACCCTGCATAGGTGAAGGGACAAATCCTTGGGGGTCTTTGGCTGGTTTCATTATGGAAGAGCAGGGCTGTAGGTGTCTTGATTTCACCTGGGTGCTGCATAGAGTCATGCTGTCAGGACCACATGTTGCAGGCTTCTGGATCAAACAATGCATTCTGCATCAGGGTCAGAGTCTGCACTTCATGCAGTCCTGTCCTGGCTTCTGGAGAGCCCTGTCCAAAGCTCAGGTGTTGGATTCCCAACAAACGTATGGAGCTGCAGACCCAACCTGCAGACCTTCAGGAGCAGAGTCCTTGTCACCTCTAGCAGGCAGTTCTGGCATTGAGAGTTCCTGGGAGCAGATTTTGCTTTACCTTGTTGCCTTTCTCTTCAGTTAACAAGAACCTAGAGGAACCAGAAGCACCATGAGTGCCAGACTAGTGCCACTGGACCATGCTCATCTTGCTGCAGGAAGATGGGCCAGCAAGATTCAGCTGAAGGCAAAGGGCAGGGGTGATGCAGAACCATCAGCGTGCCATAATGGGATCCAGAGTTTGGCAAAACCATCCTCTCTCACCCTTTGGAGGATCTACAAACTTGGTTATGACTGCACTGATGGAAAACCCAGCTCAACACATTATTCCCACTGAAAAGCAAATATCAAGTATTAATAAAGTTCCCCTAAAACAGAATATCTGTCTGTCTCATAAATTGCCTGTAGACCTCTGCTGCCTGAGGACATATCTGGCAGGGAGCTGTTGGTCCAACATGGTGAATATTTATGTGCTGAATGAGTATGATGAATATTTATACCAATGGTGTGACAGCATACCATTTCTCAGGTCTGCAGAGAAACATCTGGCTCTGCTAACATTCAGACCAGTAACAAGGGTAGCCATAGGAGCCTTGGGAAGGGTATTGAACATCACACAACACAAGCTTAGGCCTGTCCCTCCTTAGCTGGGGAACCGCCCCCCACATAGGGAACAATTCACCCCTTTTTCTCCTTCACTTTTCCCATGGACCAAAGTCAGCACTTTACAAGTGGATAATATCCCATTTCAGGGATGTCCATTCAAGACTGACCCTCCAACACAGAATTTTCTAAAAAGCAATGTGCTTTGTGCCTGTCAGCACAACAAAATGCTTTAATCCCAATGAACCAAAGACCAAAGATCTTTAGCTCAATACTGACATTGGATGTTTCCAAGTTAGTTGGCCACCTAAAGCTGGTTTTATGGAAAGGAGAGATGACTGGATTTTCTTGGTAACCTTCCCCCAGACCAGTCTGCCCCATTACAAAGCAGGTCTAAAGCAGCTCATATCATCATGCTTTTGGGAGGTGCTGTAGCGCAGCGTAGCTCTGAGGAGGGCAGAAATGAGGTTAAGTTGGTGGTGATCTGACCACAACACAAAGCATTACACAGACTCACGGAACAGGAAGTTCAGGTACATGTCTGCATTTGTATTTGTTCAAAACAGAAGGTGAGAAGAGGCAAAGAAATGGTTTAAGGCTTGGAAGGAATGTCTCAGAGAGCCACAAGGTTCAGTCTGTCTTACTTTTGGGAGGGCAAGCTAGGTGAGGACTTCATTGCAGTAACGGAGAACTTCTGGGGGAAGGGTGCTGGCTACCCAAGTCTGTCCAAGCCCACACAGCAAGATACAAATGTTTATATAATGTATCACTACAATCATCACAAGACAAATTTTATGGATTAGAGGCAATATCAGCAGGAGAGGATGAACTGACATGGGAACTATATGACTTGTTGGAAAGAGAAGGCATGAGGACGTGAGATGTTTCAAGGATTCAAGTTGACTTCGGGTGCTCAACAGTTTTCTCCAAGTATTTCCTCCACCCCTGACAGAAGATCCCTGGAAACTTGTTTTGGGGCAGGAATTGAGGCCAGTGGGACTATGTGCAGGCCAGCCACAGAGGTACCCAAATTATAGAATCATAGAATGGTTAGAGTTGGAAGGGACCTCAAAGATCATCGAGTTCCAAACCCCCTAGATTAGACATAACATCACCCAAAACTCCTTCTACAGCCAGGGGGGAGAGAGTCATCTAAGGTGATTCAGAGGATAGCTGGGTTTTCTTGCCCCATGCAAGTGCCTCTCTCATTTCATTAACTGAATTGGCTTCCAGGGCAAAGATGATTTGTGTACATCAGTTGGATGTTTGTATTTGAGTGTGATAGATCTGAGTCTCAGTTCTTCTGTACTGTATGCTCTTTGGACTTCAGAAATCACTTTTGTTTGGATTAAATGAATGTCATGCTCATGTTGTTGGCTGGCAATATCATCTCTCTTCTCCACTCTGGAATATCTGTGAAGTTTAGATCCCACCTGGAAGGAAATGTATGCAATCCAGACCTGTAAAAGCTGCTTGTTTTAGCCTGACTAGCTACTGAGAGCTACTAGTGTGCATATAATATTTAGTGATATGTAAAAAATGCAAATTAGAAAAATATGCAGCCACATGGAGAGATGGGAATCATCCCTCAAAACACCAAGCTCTGACTCCACGTCTCCGACATCACCCCATTCCACTTGTCTAAGTCAAGAAGGTTAGCCTGGGAAAGGAAAAAAAGCCACCATCCTCAACATCCAGCCTAGAAGCTTAGTCTAATTCCTAATAGAATGGGACATGGATGAAGGTTACCTGAGCATACGACGCCCGCATCTTCCCCATGATTACAGTTGTGGACTCCCCAAGGCCTTGCCACACACTCAGAGAGGGCTGCTTCTCTACCGGAGCATTTCACATCATCCAACCAGATACGGCCAAAACCTTGCCCAAAATAAGCTGAACCTGGGGCAGACACGGCTGTCCCACAGCCCAGCTGCTGGCACACCACTGCAGCATCGCTCAGATCCCAGCTGTCATGGCAGATAGTCCCCCACTGCTGGCTATGAAATACCTCAACTCTCCCAGCACAACGAGTGGGGCCATTGACCAGCCGGAGTGGATGCACTTCTGGAGTACCTGCACAAAAAGCAACCAAAAAGGCTAAACATACACAAATACACTGAGTTTGAACCCTGCTGACACATTGTAGGGGATGAGCGCCACTCAGACTGTCCCATGGATGAAGAACAGATGGCTAAAGAGAATATTTTGCATGTCCGTTCAGGGTTGCCCCAAAGTCTGTGTGGCTCTGCACTGCCCACAGATTGGCAGAAATGCCCCAGTAAGGACAGGGAGTGAGATTTCAAGCTCCCAACCAGTAAGACATGCTAATTCAGCCCTTCCAAGCAGGCACGCTTCAGATGGTATGTTTGAATCACTGCTGACTCTGGTGACATGGGACCCTGTGCTTGCTCTGTATACATAGCAGTCTGCTGGGCTGAGCTCTGAAATAAAAACCTAATGTTATCTATAGACCAAACCTGTACAAAGGGAGCAATTCAGGAGCCCCCCATTAGGTGTCGTTTCCCATTGGAGATGTGTTAGGACATCCTTGCCATCCTCCAGCTGTCATGTCAGAAGGGTGTAGGTCTCATAGCTCCAGGGTCACATCAGCCAGCCCCACGCAGGCATCTGCATACTGCTAGGTAGCTTATATAGCATTAGGTGCCTATGTCCAGGAACATGGCACACGCTCAAATAAACTGGGTCACATACGTGAACTTTGTAATGTCCACCAGTGAATACACTGGCCAATGCCCATATTCCGAAAACTTTCATTTGGCCTTTTATTTTACTGCAGTTACTGCAATATTCACCTTTTGTGCTCTGGATCATTTGCTAGGAGAAAGCAGATTACGGTAATATATATATTAATAGACACTAATCACTTAATCTTCCTTGAAAACTCTCATGGCTGGTAAAACCAGCTGAACTGCACAATAAATTGTCTAAAAAAGTATCAGCCAACCCTTTCCTCTACTGAAGCAGTGTGCCAAATAAAATTAGTCAAAAGGGGAGGTTAAAATTAGGTTTTTAACAGAGGGTCTGTCCTGTCATAGCTGAGAACCTACCACTGGGTGACAGCAGTTCAACCAGCTCAGCTACAGGTGTGTACTCTGCTATGTTTATGGGAGGGGAGATCACTCCTCCAGAAGGAGCATTGAGTTCTCCTGAAGTTTCCCAAAGTTCTTCATGGAAGGAAGGAGAGACTCCAGGAAAACTCTGCTAGCTTCTCATTCTGACATTCCAGAAAGAATGACAAAAAGTTGGGAGTTGTGTTCCCTCCTCCATGTTTCCCTTCCTAACACCATTGAGACTGAGACACAGAGAGCAGTTACCTGAGCACACCACGCCAGCATCTTCTCCATGCTTGCAGTTATGGGATCCCCAGGACCGGGCCCTACACTCAGAGAGAGCAGCCTCGTTCCCTGAGCAATTCACATCGTCCAGCCAGATGGGGTCAGGCCCATGCCCAAAATGAGCTGAACCAAGGGCTGACAGCGCTGCCCCGCAGCCCAGCTGCCTGCACACCACGCTGGCTTCAGCTGTGCCCCAGCCATCGTCACAAATGGTTCCCCACTGCTGGTCATGGAACACCTCGACTCTCCCAGCGCAATGATTTGGACCATTCATGAGCCGGACGGGAGCTGGTTCCACAACACCTGGATCAAAACACAGTTGCAAAGTGTTTGATGAGCTTTGCCTACAGGGTTGTTATGTCAAAACAAGTTGCAGATGTGGATGCTGATCATGTGAGCTTTGCTACCTAGATGAGTAAATTTGTACCTGCAGCAGGTTACTACTGGAAAGAGCTTCCAGAAGCTGAACTCTTGGCTCAGGGACCCAGAGTAAGCTACACATGTGGCCAGAAAATGGCAGTTCTGTGTAGCCAGGTCAAGGTGGGCCAGGGCAGCCTGTCCCACTTGTTTTTCCTCCCCAGATCACCTTCCCAGGAATATTGTCGAGCCACTGTGGCACAGTATGCCATTTTGATTGAGAGTGCAAAGTGGCCTTTATCTCATTAGTCAACAGAGCCCTCCACACATCACCCACTGATGACACCCCAGAGCACCTATGCCTGTCTTCTCCTCATTTGGCCCATATTGCAGATGGGATTTTAGCTACCTAAATACACATGCTCTTTTTGGGAGCCAATTTATTTTTCCTTGCTTCCAGCTGCTGTTCCAGAGGAGCACCAAATCCTTTTTCAGATTTGCTAGTACTGTGGAAATGTCTTGGAATCCCTATAAAAATCTAAAATAGCACTGGATTCGCTCCTTCTATATCTCATCTAAAAGCAACACCCTAGTAAAATGTGTCCCTCAGAGCCACAGGGAACTCTCCCTGAAACATGGCCCCCATTGCATTGCATAATGGTACCTGAGCAGACCACACCAGCATCTTCTCCGTGGTTACAGTTTTGGTCTCCCCAAGACCATGCCCGGCAATCAGAGAGGGTAGTTTCAGCCCCTGCACAGTTCACATCATCCAGCCAAATTTGTCCGGTTCCTTGTCCAAACTGAGCAGAGCCAGGGGCCGAGACTGCTGTCCCGCAGCCCAGCTGCCTGCACACCACTTGAGCATCTGTTAAATCCCAGCTGTCATCGCAGACGGTTCCCCACTGCTGCTCATGAAACACCTCAACTCTCCCAGAACAAAAATTTGAACCATTCACTAGGCGGATTGGGACTGGTTCTGGAACACCTGAACCAAAGAAGCAAGACCAAGTAAGTTTTATTCTGGCAAACAGGTTCCTGTTAGCCACATCAGCAAACATAGTGTGCACCCATTGGCTTAGCACGATCTACAGGAACAAGCAGAATGGAGGAAGAAAGTTCAATGCAGTTGCTTTCTTCCTCTTGCCCCCAAACTCAAGGAAAGTTGTTGTCCAAAATCTAGGACCTCTTTCCCTGTCTTTCTTTGACTGGAAAGATACCTGTGGTCAGATAGCAAGTGAAGGTAACTTTACTGACCAAGGGAAGGGCCTTCATCAAGAAAGGTTTCTTCAGGAGAACAGTGAGAAAACTGGGATACAAATTATCTCCACTAGACTTGGAGCCCTTAAGCATAAACTTCCATGAGATGATGGGCTTTCCTAAGTGTTGGCACCTGATGCCACCTGAGATGCCCAGGGAATCCTGGACAACACAATCGAGTTAGCAGACTTGATGCAGGAGTCAAAGGAGATTGGCGCCCTTCTGGACCTGCAATTAAAGACTGGGTGGGATGTAGTGGGACAGCCTGGCTAAATAGAGAGCTTTGGCTGGAGCTCAGGAACAAAAAGAAAGTTTATGATCTTTGGAAAAGGGGCCTG
>JAOTQQ010000038.1:105280-118826 GCA_026546715.1 Gallinago undulata | reverse complement strand
AGTTGGACTAGATGATCTCTATGGTCCCTTCCAACTCCAAAAATTCAGTGAAATTCAGTGAAATTCAGTGAAATCTCAGATGACTCTAGACACCTGTGTTTAGGCAACTGAACCTCACTTTTACAACTCTGCTGTGGACCCTCAGTTCGCTTTGTAGTCAATGGAAGGAAATGAGCACTGCCTAGTTGCAACTTCTTTAATCTGCTTTGGGCAACTGCATCAGGATGGGTCAAATCCTGCCATTGACTGCACTGACTCCTTTCTGGCTGCAAAGGGGCAACAGGGTGTTTAATCCAAAGACAGGCATCTGTGTTTAGTCAGTAAATGACCAGAGTGTTTTCAAGATGTGGGCAAGTAACCAGAGGAAAGCACTTTACCTCCTGCAAGGGCAAGGCAAAAATTCACCACCTTGGGGAGGTAAATTGATCGTATAGAGGGTGAAGAAGAATGAATCAAGCAACAAGTCTTCCCAAAGGGATTTGGGGGTTTTAAAAGATTGAGAGTGACAATCTACATTGTCAGGCTGTTCTGAGGAAGACATGCACATGTATAAACGGTAGCGATAACTACAAGTTATGCAAACCAAGCTTTCAGAACTACTCTCCACTGGCAAAGCCTCAGCTGGCATAACAGTCTAAAATAAATATGCCCAACATTAAGGAGAAACCAGGGGAGAATAAGAGAATGAGATTTAAATAATGAGCTTTAAAATGTGTCTCAAGAGGGAAATGGGAAAAGGCTGAGGTAATGGAAAAGGGAAGTAACATTCTTAACAAAAGGTAGATGCAAAGAATAAGTGGTAGTAATGCACACTGCAAAGAGACAAGAGGCTGTAGAATAAATTTCAGGTAATGATAGTGAGCTCAGGGCTTCCTTCTAGTGGCAACAAAATGCAATGCTGCAACACTCAAGGAAATTTGTGTCAACTGTGGAGGTTTCAGGGAAAACACTGGAAAAATATTGGTGAAAAATGGTCTCATAAGGTGGTTCTAGCAAGTGAGAGAGGAGAGATTAAGTGGAGTTCTGAAAGAGGTTTTCATAATCTTGTCTGGTAGTGGCAAGAGAGGCAAAAATGAGCAGCGTATCTTGATTTTTCAAGTGTGATAAATTCATTTGGGTTGTCACTCACAGCAGTAAAAAAGTCCAAATGGCTCTATACTCTCTGCAGCAGGGGGAATCACACCAGTCAATGCCACCAGCTTTACTGGTAACTCACATGGGAATGGGTCCCAAATTTAAATTCTCTGCAGAGCCAGGAGCAGGCTGGACTGTAGTATCACTGTGTCATAATTAGCTTTTGAATGGGAAGGAATAGAGGAACACAAATGATTTACCCACATGCCCATTTCAAGCATTTTCTCTGTACAGTTTTAGCATCATAAGATGGGAAAAGGGTACCTTATGGCATTTCAAACATCCCTCCCCATACCCTAAAGCTGGTGACACAGATGAGACTTACCCAAGCACACAACACCAGCATCTTCCCCATGGCTACAGTTATGGACGCCCCATAGAGTGGTCTCACATTTGGTGAGGGCAGTTTCAGAACCTGTGCAGTTCACGCCATCCAACCAGATACGGCCAGATCCTTCTCCAAAATAAGCAGAAACTGGAGTGGACAATGCTCTCCCACAGCCCAGCTGTCGGCAAACAACTTCAGCATCACTTATATCCCAGCTGTCATCACATACTGTTCCCCACTGCTGGCCATAAAAAACTTCAACTCTCCCACTGCAACGATGCGGTCCATTCATTAACCGCAGTGGAGTTACTCTTGGTATATCTGAAATTAAAAAAACAAAGGCAGACATATACATGAAACTGCCATTTGTTTGATTAAAAGTAAGGTTAAATGTATGTGAGCCTAATGACATCCAGGATGCATTTTTCGAGTTGCATAATGTTGGGATATCTTCCCCAGTTCTTCCACTCAGAGCTAAGTGGACAACAGACAGTGTACTGTGTTCTGCAGAATATGTCAGAGATCCAAGACAAGGATAGCACACAGCTTCTATTTACAGGAACAGCTACACACAGGCTAAAAAAAAAAAAAAAGAAGGAATTTTTGACAGGTCTCCACTTTTTGAAAGAGAGCTCACAATCCAGATTCAGGACACTTCAAGACAGATCCTGCTGCTGATGTGGTGTGTGCATACCCCACAGGGATACAAAATCTTCACCATCATATAGACAGACACAGAGAGCAGTTACCTGAGCACACCACGCCAGCATCTTCTCCATGCTTGCAGTTATGGGATCCCCAGGACCGGGCCCTACACTCAGAGAGAGCAGCCTCGTTCCCTGAGCAATTCACATCGTCCAGCCAGATGGGGTCAGGCCCATGCCCAAAATGAGCTGAACCAAGGGCTGACAGCGCTGCCCCGCAGCCCAGCTGCCTGCACACCACGCTGGCTTCAGCTGTGCCCCAGCCGTCGTCACAAATAGTTCCCCACTGCTGGTCATGGAACACCTCGACTCTCCCGGCGCAATGATTTGGACCATTCACGAGCCGGATGGGAGCTGGTTCCACAACACCTGGATCAAAACACAGTTGCAAAGTGTTTGATGAGCTTTGCCTGCCTCTGAGCTCTGCAGAGAAGACAAAAAACCCTCTTTGGAGAGGTCTGGAAACCAAGAGGGCTTGGGTCGTTAGTGTGTCAAGTGGCAGAAGATGCCTATGGCTTCACAGCATCACATCCTGTATCCTTGGCTGGAACTTTTGCAATAATTCACCTGCAGAGTGGTCACAGATGAGCACCCAGGTTACTTCCCAAACAGCAGAGCACTGAAATGGGGAGGAGGGAACAGCGTATTTGAGAATGCTGAGTCCCCACTCATAGGCCTCTATAAGCATGGCCATCAGGACTGGCCAACAAAGTC
Source organism: Gallinago undulata (assembly GCA_026546715.1). Lineage (NCBI taxonomy): Eukaryota > Metazoa > Chordata > Aves > Charadriiformes > Scolopacidae > Gallinago > Gallinago undulata. Next base: position 115,946 of record JAOTQQ010000038.1, on the reverse strand, counting down.
ACCAACACCCTAGTCCCCACCAGAGGTCCAGGGCCACTTGCACCTTTCCTACAAATACAGGCAGTCCCCAGTACCCCACATTTCATGACATGCATTGGTAGTACCTGAGCACTCCACACCAGCGTCTTCTTCATGGTTACAGTTGTGGTCTCCCCAAGGCCTGGCCCGGCACTCCGTGAGGATGGTTTCAGCCCCTGCACAGTTCACATCATCCAGCCAAATTTGTCCAGTTCCTTGTCCAAACTGAGCAGAGCCAGGGGCCGAGACTGCTGTCCCGCAGCCCAGCTGCCTGCACACCACTTGAGCATCTGTTAAATCCCAGCTGTCATCGCAGACGGTTCCCCACTGCTGCCCATGAAACACCTCAACTCTCCCAGAGCAGTTGCTGAAACCATTCACCAGCCGGACTGGAAGCAGCTCAGCATATCCTGTTTAGAGAAATAATGAAGACCTCAATTTCTGTTGTATTTTGTTCTATGCTGACAGGATAGAGCACTGCGCTGCTTGCTCCTGGATTGCATCAGTCTGGCATAGACTTGGCTCAATTTTTCCTACCAGCTCAGCAGACCCTTGCAGTAATTTGAATTTCTTAGAGTGGTTGTCTCCAGCTGACTTCTCCTGTTGACTAGTCCCACTGAAATCAGCCAGATTTGCTTGAACCTTTATCTCATCAGAACACGACAGATATGCCTGCAGCCTGTTATTGTGGTGGAGTAGACTAGGGGTAGTCACACTGCACGGGCCAGCTGAGCTGGGAAGGGACAGGGACCTGTGGACTAACATTGGTCCAGGAGCACCAGGTTGCCTTATAGCAATTCCTGTGTCAAGGAGTCTTAGCATCTGGGATCATATTTTTGGTAAAGCAGAAAGAGTTGACTGATGATGGTTAATAGCATTGAAGTTGAAGTTTTCTAGCTCTGGTGTTGGTGAACATGAGGTATCTGGTGCTGGGGACTGTGAGACAGGCCAGACAAATCTGACTGAAGGTTCTTTTTTCCATCACAGATGTGAAGTCAACCCACTTTTAAAGCATTCTGTATCACTTTCTTTGGAAGACCTGTTTGTGCTGAAGGAGAGGTCCTGCAGGATCACCCACAAACAGCTTCCCCCATGACATGCCATGAATGATGGGTACCTGTACAAACCACACCAGCATCTTCTCCGTGCCCGCAGTTATGGCTTCCCCAAGGAGTCGCTCTGCACTGGGAGAGAGCAGCTTCTGTCCCTGTGCACCTGATATTGTCAAGCCAAATGGGGCCAGATCCTTGCCCAAAGTAAGCCCCATGGGGAGCCAACAATGCCTCCCCACAGCCCAGCTGCCTGCACACCACTTCTGCCTCAACCAAGTCCCAGTTGTCATCACACACAGTTCCCCAGTGCTGGCCATAAAACACCTCAACTCTCCCAGAGCAGGGGGTCAATCCATCCACTAATCGAAGTGGGGCAGGTTCTGCAAAGCCTAGTGGAAAAAAAAATAAAATAAAAATCAGAAAGTATCTGGTACAGAGTCTGGTGTATCTGTCCTCCACCTGGAAAGGAACGTAGCATCTCTCACAGTTTTGCACGGGAAAACATTGCATAGAGTCAACACAAGCACTTCCTCCATGACCACAGTATGGTATTTTGCGAAGTAATATATACTTGGGATGACAGAGGACCAGCCCCAATCTTGTTTAAATATGGATGTCTTGTGCTTTTAAGATGCTCTGCCCTCTGTCTGCCATTGCAAGGGGTTTCAGGTCCTCTCTGTGTCTTGCTGCCAGGTCCCTTAACATGAACCAGAAGGTCTAGATACCTAGAGGTAGCAGAATCACTGTCATACTATCTAGTTCTATCCACCTTTCAACGTCATGTTAATGCTGTTTTTGCCCACAACTCAATGAACAAAATGTGGATTTCTCAATATGTTAAGACCCTAAAAACTTGGCAAAACTCTGTACACGATTACAGAGGAAAGGCACTTATTAACACCTTGTCACAGGGAAGGCAGGTGGAAGCCAACTCTTCTCCTTCCAATGTTGTCCAAGCAATCAGCATAGTCATAATAACTAGCCCAGCAGCAAATCCCTGGTTTAGCCTTGGGGCTCCAGTTACATGGGAGGACCTGATAGTAATGCACTGGGAGGGAGGGACAATGTTGACAATAGGAAGAACCTCACTCAACGCAAGAGCTTTTGGGGAATTTCAGAAGGAAATATGTCTACTGGCATGAGGATGAGGTCATGGCGCTGCCAAAGCTGCTGTTCCCTGCAGTGAGAAAGGATGGTCTACCAAGACCATGAGCATGAGGAGCCCTACAAATAATTCCTGCAGCACCACTGTCTTTTACCAGGTGGTGAATTTTAATTTAGGAGAAGAGGCAAGACAACTCTATGGCTTAACAGCGTGAATCACTTTTTATCTTACAGTTATCTTGGATGTTGGGGTCAGTGCTGCTCCAAATGGAACACGGCCTCCTACAGCACCTCCAGCATCTCTCCACACCCCACAAAACCCAGTCACGTCACACAGAGTGAGATTTACCTGAGCATACAACACCAGCATCTTCTCCATGCACACAGTTGTGGCTTCCCCAAGGTTTTGCACTGCATTCAAAAAGGGCAGCTTCAGTTCCTTTGCAGGTCACATCATCGAGCCAAATGGGGTCAGGCCCTCTCCCAAAGTAAGCTGAGGAAGGAGCAGACAAAGCGGTACCGCAGCCCAGCTGACGGCATACAACTTCAGCATCGACTATATCCCAGTGGTCATCACAGACAGTTCCCCATTGCTGTCCATAAAGCACCTCCACTCTCCCAGCACAGTGACTTGAACCATTTACTAATTGCAGCTTAATTGTTTTTTTAATTTCTGCATTAAAAAAGAGAAAAAAAAAGCAACAACAAAACCAGGATCAGGTATTGCACATGGAAAGACTGCCTAGAGATCAAAGGCAAGGAAATATTTTTGCTGGTACTGACCAAGACTTGACAAGGTGGAGGCTGATAAGGATCTTCCTCTGTGGTTTCAGAGCTCAGAATTAGAGACATAAATAGCATAGATTGGGAATCCCTTATGAAAAAGGACTCTGCAGTTCCCACTGTGAAGTTACTCCAGGGGTGGGGGCTCACTACACATCAAGACTTATAGACCTGTTGGTGTCTTCATGTGAGATGGATGTTGAAATTCTAGTTAGTCAATGACATCTGTGGAGCTGCTCAGCTGGCCAAATATTGGCATTGGATTCAGTTGCCCAAATCAGCATTCAGCAGCATTTGCAATGCCATAGGTATTCCCTCTTAGGGTCTCCCTTAGTGCCAGTATCTCACCTGCCAGGTATATCATCCCAGGGCATAGAATCAGAGAATACTAGAATGGTTTGGGTTGGAAGGGACTTAAAGATCATTGAGTTCCAACCCCCCTGTCATGGGCAGAGACACCTCCCAGCAGACCAGGTTGCTCAAAGCCCCATCCAGCCTGGCCTTGAACCCCTCCAGGGATGGGGCAGCCACAACTTCTCTGGGCAACCTGTTCCAGTGTCTCACCAGCCACACAGTGAAGAATTTCTTCCTAGTATCTAATCTAAATCTCCCCTTTTTCAATTTAAAACCATTACCCCTCATCCTATCACTACATTCCCTGATCAAGATCCCTCCCCAGCTTTCCTGAAGCCCCTTTTAGAACTGTTATAAGTTCTCCCTGGAGCTGAACAATCCCAACTCTCTCAGCCTGTCATCAGAGGAGAGGTGCTCCAGTCCTCTGATCATCTTCGTGGCCCTTTGCTGGACTCATTCCAACAGGCCAGTGCCATTTCTGTGCCAAGGACTCCAAAACTGGACACCGTACTCCAGGTGGGGTCTCACCAGAGCAGAGCAGAAGGACAGAATCACCTCCTGGACCTGCTGGCATCTCTAATCACACTTAGCAACTCTGTGAAGGGAACTGACTCCACACTAGATTTCCATTGCTTGCAACAGGAGACATCCAGTCCTAGTGGTAACACCTGCATTTAGACATATATATCTGTGTCTTAATATGGCCCCAAATCCCCTTCCAGATCAAACTATGGGAAAGTAAGTTTGGAAATTTGGTTTGTTATTCAGTGCCGAGTGGAGCAGCATTTGGGAAATACTGACCTGAAGGTCTGTCAGCCTCCCAATTCCCTTTCTGCTTCCTGGGGTCCATGGCCTGCTTAACCATGATGTAGAGGGGTAGGATACACCTTCAAACATTCCCCAGACAGTTCCTGGAGCTCAGAATTCATTAGCATCGTGCTGTGACACCCAAGTTGGGACTGGCTCCCACACATGGGACCCACAATTGAATTTGTCATACCAGTCTCAGTCTGGAGAACAACACATCCCCCAGTAGAGACTGATGTCACAAAATACAAATGGAAAGAAGCCATGTAAATGTTCAACTTTCCTGGTGTATTTCACCCATGAAATATGTGTATGGAAAGCATGTGCATCCAGGGGGTATCCTCCATTCTCCCTGCCCATTCACTTCATGGTGATGGCATAAGAAGCAAGAATAGTGTGGAACAGGGGAAAAAAAAAACTCTATGATCTTTGTTCTGCCCCACTAATAAAGCGAGCATAAACAACACCCCACACATGGTTTAACTGGTAGAACTGAGCTGGGTAACATTGTCACTGGCTTAGAACCATAGAATTGTCTAGGTTGGAAGGGACCTTTAAGATCATCGAGTCCAAACATCAACCCAACACTTACAAAAACCATCACTAAACTATGTCCCTCAGCACCACATCTGCCCATCTTTTAAATACCTTCAGGGATGATAACTCCACCACTTCCCTGGACAGGCTGTTCCAGTGTTATTAAAACCTCTAGGTGAAGAAATTTTTCCTAATATTCAATCTAAACCTCCCCTAGTGCAATTTGAGGCCATTTCCTCTTGTCCTCTCGCAGGTTACCTGGGAAAAGAGACTGACGCCAGTGCTTGAAGCAGCCTTCTGCATTCTGAGCCCTAAGAGTAGCACTGATGGAGAAATAAAATTTTGCAAACAGGCTTAAAAACCTCCCTCTACACGACACAGCCTCCCGGGGTCACACGGGGAGGGGTGTAAACATGAGTTACCTGAGCACACAACGCCTGCGTCTTCTTCATGATTGCAGTTATGTTCTCCCCAGGGTCTGGTCCTGCAGGCAGAAAGGTCAGCTTCTGTACCGGTGCAGTTCATGTCATCCAGCCAGATATGACCAGTTCCTTGACCAAAGTGAGCCAAGCCAGGGGCTGACAGTGCTTCCCCACAGCCGAGCTGCCTGCATACGACCATGGCATCGGACAGATCCCAGCTATCATCACACACGGTTCCCCACTGCTGGTTCCAAAGCACCTCGAGCCGCCCCGCACAGCGGCTGGGGCCCCACACAAGTCTGATGGGAGCTGAGTTGGCAATACCTGAATCCCAAAACAAGCCAAGGTGGAAAATGAGCATGAGCCAGGTTCTGGTTGATAGTGGAGAATGTTAACATCTTGCTCTTGCAGAAATTGCATTTCGTTCTGTCTGGGAAAGGATTTCCAAAATGCTCACCACTTTTTTTTTTTTTTTTTTTCCCACAGGAACATTATAAGAAAAGCTTGCTGGCTGATTAATGGTGTAAATTTCTTGCATAGATAGTGTTAGGACCTGTAAAACATATGTGCATCTCTATAAGCAGCTGCAAGACCTTAGTCATCCAGGGCAGTTCTAATAATGGGATTCTTACTAACATGTCCCACCCAGACACGTCAGATATTCAAAACGTTGGATGAGAACCAACAATTTCCAGCCATGGAACAGTCCCACCACATCCTCCAACATGGTATGTGACAGCTCCACAACACAGAAACCCTAGACTGTACCCTGTACACAGTCAGGAAGACAAGAGGAAAACCTTAGATTATGGTTTTAGGAAGATGGATGTCCCAGAGTAACTGCCCAACCTGAGCTGCCGTAACACCATGGATCTCAGATCATCCCTCCCCACCCTTGTTGTGCAGCTCCCTGCTCCATGCACAAGACTGTGAATATTTCTCCTGAGGTCTGTTGTTCTCCCTGTGTTGTGCAAGTTATAGAAGGAAGCTTTCAGGTCACTTCTCTGGGTACAAACCAGGACATACACATGCTTATCCAAAATGCTTGTCAGAACTATGCCAACTGGATCTCTCTCACTTGGTTCCATATGGAACAAAGTTTGTTCACCTAAATGAAGGTTTCTAGTGCCATTTGTAGACCTGTACCCTCCAAAGCAGTAGATGGAGTCCAGGATTGAGAAACTAGGGCAACTCAAATGGCTCTAGGCGCCTACCTTAAGGCAAGTGCCTGGAGTCTGTAGGGTAGGATTCACCTCTCAGCTGCTGACAGTTACAGCATTGACCATGCTAAACTGGACTCCCACACAGAAAAGAAGGTATTTCCAGTCAACATCCATCCATAAGGGAGGAAGACTTGCAGTAGAGAAGGGCCTCTTTCTCTAGGCTACTGTTGGGATCAAAGCCTCGCAGAAGATGCCAAAGACTTCTCCTTATTCAGGTGGGCCCTGTCAGATGCTTAAACTGTGCCTACATCTTTGGTCCTGAGTGCTGCTCCCCATGGCCTTTTTACACTTCTATCAGAGCCTTTACAGCAATGGTTGCCACCTAAGACTTGCCAGGTCCACTCTTCCATGCTGTTGGAAAGCACAGATATTTTTCTAACAAACTTTAAATTTCCAGAAAATCCCCCTTGATCGTTTGCAGATCTGGCACAGACTTGACTTCATCATAGCCCCTGAAACAGGTTCAACCAGTACCAGATTTTGTTAAAATCCAGCATCACCATCTCAGGATAATCCTTATCCAAGTATTTTATTACTTTTTGGTCTAAATTATTGGATTATTCTGATTCGCTGCATATAAATGCAGCTGCACTACGCACTGCCTCTGACAGGTAGGCAATGAAGGTCTGTTACACTTATTCTCCAACACAGGTCCTGGCTCCACCACAGACTGTGACTCTAGGCTGGGAAAAAAAAAAACAGGACACAGATCAGTCAAAGGAAGCTCTCTCTTTATGCTTGCATTTTTTTGTTCCCAGGCTTTGTCTCTGTATGTTTGCATTGTTAATGCCTCTAAATCTCTAGGTGAGGTTCAGAAGACAACTGATCATCTCTACTACTGTCTTCTCTTATCTCAGAAATGTTAAGCCCTTTTCCAGTGCCAGGAGTTAAAACCCAGGCTTCCTAGATCTTCAGTCCTTTATTCCAGCCACAAAATCCATTTCCTTGCCAAGGCTGGAGATATGAGAGGGGTCAATCCACCACAAATCCCATTATCAGGCTGTATCTAGAGCCCTATTCTCCAGGAGTAAAGGAGAAAACTTACCCCAAAGACAGGCCAAAAGGAAGACCACAGTTTTCATCCTGGTTCCAGCAAAAGCAGTCAGGATGCCACCGCGGCCAACCCTGTGCTCGATAAGACTTCCTGGTGGTACCATGGTAGCAGCAGAGATCTTACACAATCCAGTTCCTGAAGGCCTGGTTGGCAGGATAGTGCAGGAAGATCGTCCTTGTAAGAGAGACAGTCAGTGCCTGGCTAGGGAGTCAGGAGAGAAGCCAGTAAGGAACAAGAAAGGAAGTAGATGCCAAATATTCCTTGCCCTGGCTCCTCCCCTTATTTGGCCTCTCCCCCTTCACCTCTGGTGCTGGTGCCATCCAGCTCCTTTCATCTCCCTGTGCTATTTCCCCCCTCCTGTGCTCTTCTGTTCATCAGCATATTAAGGGAAAATAACCCCTGCTAGAAAGCACAGAATCTTTTTTTCCTCTGTTGTTATTTTGGAAAAAGGCAAACTGTTTCTAGCACTTCTAAAACTGCCATTCTTCTGGCAGGACTAGCTTGTGGAGAAAGCAGGAATGACCTCTCTATCTGCCTGTTCCTCTGACACTTGAATGCTGTCTAGGAACAGTCAGTGTATGGAAAACAAGAAAATACTTTTTTTTTACTGTGAGGGTGGTCAAACACAGGTGCCCATAGAGGTTGTAGAGTTTCCATCCTTGGAGATATCCAAACCCGGACTTGATATTGTCATTGACAATCTGCTGTGGCTGACCCTGCTTGAGTAGAGGCTAGAATAGATGAGAAAGAAGAGATCCTTTCCCATCTCAACATCTCTTTGGATTATCTCCTGCCTGAACTATGGGGGAACAGTGAAACACAGTTTCCGTTGAGTGGTGGTGGGAAAGGGTCTCTTAGGAACCGGCTGGGGCCACTCACATGAAGTCGTTGTAAACCACCTGCAATATTGAGAACTCCAGGAGCAAAGAGTCCAACGTGAGACATTGTCCCAGGACAGTGACACGGCATGTGCAAGTAAGAAATTGAAGTAGGGAGCAGAAGGTAAACAAGGCCTCTGGAGAGATACAGCTTGCAGGGAGTCTGCTTAGTATCAGCTTGGATAAATAACACTAGTAAACCTACATTCCTGGTATTTAATACTGATGATTAAAATAATCTTTGTTTTCAGAAAAACTTTGTTAGCCTACAGTTCATTTATTTTCACGACCAAGCTTTCCCTTAGGGAAGTGTTTTTCACTAGGGCACTCCTGAAGAAAAGCAAACTTTCTGAGATATACAGGGCCAAACTCACAGTCACCAGTTCAGATTCAGCTTGATGAAGATGCTTTTCATGCCATGAGCATGCCCCTTCCATGGGCAGGGACACCTCCCACTAGACCAGGTTGCTCAAAGCCCCATCCAGTCTGGTCTTGAACACTTCCAGGGAACTTCAGGTGAACATTTCAGGAACTTCAAGTGTTCCTAATCTGATGTTTCATCATCTTTTACTTCCCTTGTTCAGAGGAAAAAAATCCAACTCGCTTGACTTCTTACTGATCACGTGTTCTAGGTCCCTGGCCATCTTGGTAGTTCTTACCTTTGAGCCAAACCATGGCACAGACCAAGACTGAATGCAGAAACTCTTTGGATAATAGCAGATATTCAAGTGGCTGAATTTATTTGGTCTTTCCTATTTTTTCTCCCCTCTCTGCACTATGGAGCTTTTGCAGATTCCTAGACAGAAGAGGAAGCACATTTTGAGTCATACTTGCACAGGAAAAGTAGCAAGAAGTGGATATTACCTAATCACATGCCATGAAGGAAATTGAACAGATGAGCTGGCAACTGGGAAGAAAAGATCGGGACAGAGCAGGCTGTAAGAGGGACAGGGACCATAAGCCAAGAGGAGGGATCCTATGAGATATCAGAGCAGCAATGAACAAAGCTTAACTTGTGTGGGTAAAATGTCAGCAGTGCCTTCTATGTCTCTGAAAGGAGCTACTGAGTCCTCTGTTCCCATATCTTTGTCAGAGGTGCCAATTAGTCTTCCTGCTCTGTCTTAGTAGTTCACATTTTTAATCAAGATATGTCTTTCTCAAGCAGCTGTTGTTTCTTCAGCTTGCATTCTGAGCCTGCTATTTATAATTTACTTCAACTTCAATTGGCTCTGTAGTTCCTTGTTTACCCTTCAATCCTATTCCTGTTGACCTTTAATATATCCCTATATATCTTCTTTGTCCCCACTTACTGGAAACAATAGGTCTTTGGCCAAGTAGTGGAGCAGCTCTGCATTCTTCTGTTTCTGCATTTCCTTTGCTTTTGAAAGCATCCTGCCTTGGCTTATTTTCCTTCCTTGTATTTGGGCAGTCTGATGTATTGCTCTTTCCTAAAGTCTTCTTAGGAGAATGTAACAAAAATTGTTCAAAGACATGGTGCAGCATTGACATGAATCTGCCTGATTAACAGAGTGGAAAGGAAAGCAAAACTGTGCTGGGTGTAGAATGAGCCACACGTGGCTTGAATGGAAGGGTTTGAATAGGGCACGCGGACACTTGGAGCACAGCACATGAGTGAAGGCATTTGACTATAGTATATAAGAACAGAGCTGCTGTCTATAGAAAAGAAAAGAATGGAGCTGAGGGCAGCCACCACATAGGCAAACCAATGACCTCACCCACAGGGAACAGTCCCACAGTACCAGAAGAGCAGAGCAGAATAATGATAGCAACGGGACCTACCAACGTTACAACAATCATCAGGTGAAGAAAAGATAATGAGCCAATACCAAGGTAGGTACTCCAAGTCCACAAGTCCAGAATTCCAAGCAAAAACTCAGCAACAAAGCTGGGAACAGGTACAATTACAACAGAGCTCAAGGAAGGACTGAATTTCCAGCCCTGAGCTTAAATGGAAGCCCCTGGTCAGAGGAAGTGGGTGCAGGTGTAGGCTCCAGGCTCAGGGCAATTAAGGCCCATTAATGCATCCTAATAATAAAAGAAAAAAATTGTACTGATTTTAGTGGTTTTACCTTGCAATTTTATATCTCTTTCATTATATCTCAGCTGCTGCCCTGGTGGTCATTGGGCAGAATGTGTTGGCCATGAGTCGATGTGCAATAAAGGTGCCTGTACTTCACTGCCAATAAGTCTAGAAGGCTTTCTCAAAGTCAGGTCACCTTCTGGCTGTGGTATTGCTCAAGACTTCAACATGGATGTGATGACCTCACTGACAAGGAGGGAAGGCATTGTTCCCTGCACCATGACAAATTTTCTTTTCTGGACAATGTCTTGCCAAACCTGGAGCCATCCCCTGGTGCCTCTGGCTGTCTCTATCAGGAAGTAAAGCTGTCATTAATTACAAGCAGTACTTTGG
>JAOTQQ010000038.1:74241-98490 GCA_026546715.1 Gallinago undulata | reverse complement strand
GTGGCCAGCAGGACCGGGCCAGTGACCACCCCTCTGCAGTTGGTACTGGTGAGGCCCCACCTCAAGTGCTGTGTCCAGTTTTAGGTCCCTGCCTACAAGAAAGAAATTGAGATTCTGGAAATGTCCAGAGAAGGGCAACGGAGAAAGGAGGAGAAAATGCGTATGAGGGGAGACTTCACTCTCTACAACTCCCTGAAAGGAGGTTGTAGTGGGGGGGTGTGTGTGGTGGAGGGGAGGTCTCTTGTCCCAAGAAACAGGCAATAGGACAAGATAAAATGGCCTCAAGTTATGCCACAGGAGGTTTAGGAAGGATATTAGGAAAAATTTGGGTCCTCTGTATTTGAAGGGTTCCCATTCTTGGCTCAGAAAGCAGAGGAAATAATTTGCCATTCCACTGTTTAACCCATCCTGTGCAAGGGACGTCCCACATCACCAAGGTCTGGTAGCCAGCCAGTCCAGCTTTTGCTTACACTTTTTATTGTTGTTATTTTTATTGTTTATTATTATTGTTTATTATTATTATCATCAGCATCATCTCATCATTTGTGCTAGCACTGGCAGCACACCTGAAATACCACTGCCTTCCAGTAGACCTTCCCATTTTCCCTGCTGCTCTCCTGCATGATGGGCAGCCCCAAGAGAATATTTTGGCTGGCCCACCCAAACAAGGTATCCTGGCCAGTGGATGTGATGGGCAGGAAATGCAGTGTTTCATCTGTGTGCTTTCAGGTGTGTGCTCCTTTCCTTTGCCTGCAGAACAGGGACGTGTTGGAGGGCAGGGAGGTGGGTTCTGCGCTGGGAAGCCCTGGAGACCACCACAGGGGAAAAAGGGTCAAGGGATCGGACAGAGAGGAGAGGCAAACCTAGGAGAAAAAGCTCTCGCAAGGGGAAAGAGTGTAAGAGCACAGCATGAAGTGCTGGAGTGTGTCCAGACAAGGTCAACGAAGCTGGTGAAGGGTGTGGAGCAAAAGTCTTGTGACGAGCAGCTGAGGGAAGTGGGATTGGCTGAGGGAAGAAGGCTGAGGGCAGACCTTATCGCTCTCTACAACTACCTGAAAGGAGAATGTAGCGAGGGGGAGGTCAGTTTCCTCTCCCAAAGAACAAGTGATAGGACAAGAGGAAATGGCATCAAGCTATGCCAGGGGAAGTTTAGGCTGGATATTACAAAAAATTTATTCACTGAAATGGTTATCAAGCTCTGGAATGGGCTGCCCGTGGAAGTGGTTGCGTGACCATCCCAGGAGGTGTTTAAAAGACGTGTAGCTGTGGCACTTCTGGACATGGTGTAGTGGTACCTCGGCAGTGTTATGCTGATGGTTGGACGCGATTATCTTAATGGTCTTTTCCAATCTAAATGATTCTATGATGCTGTGATTTGATGAATATTGCTTGCACGCTGCAATTAATTGCTTGCACTATTTTCAGCCCTGGGTACAACCCTCTCTGTCCAACAGCAACCAGTTACCCCAGTTGTTGGTGGCTGATTTATACCCAGTTCTCAGCTGGCTTCAGATAAGGATGAATCCTAATGCTTGTCCCAAGGAAATTTCGTGTTCAGCCCCTGCATCCTCTCCCGGTAGATCCTATCGAAGGTTTCGCTCTGCACCACTGTGAAATGGTTCTCCCAGTCCCCACAGATGCCTGAGAAAGAAATGTTTTGGTCTCAAAGCCGACCCCACCACGCAGCCCCACTCTCTGCCCTGTAGGTACAGGGGGAGAGGCTCAGCTCTTGTGTCCAGCTACCACCCCAAAGGGGTTGTCCAGAATAAGAGATCACCTCCATTCCTGGAAACCTTCAAGGTCAGGTTGGAAAGGGTTCTGAGCAGTTTGATCCAATTGAATATGTTCCTGCTCAGTGCAGAGGGGTTGGACTAGATGGCTTTTAATGGTCCCTTCCAACCCAAACCATTCTATGATTCTATCCTACGATTCTATGGACCTATGGATTCTATTCTTCAGACCCAAAAGCACTGCGATGCAGCTCTCCAAGTCACCCTCGTTCTGGCTGTCTTCATGGGTGAGGACACCTGATGGGAGCTCTCCCCAAGGTGTTGTGATGGGATCCCTATTGCTCACCCTTCCTCAGGAACTGGCCCTTTGTCTGGTCCATGATGTCTGCAGGGAGAAAGATGGAGCTGCACATTGGGTTCTCCCGCATGTCTGTGAAGGAGGCATTTTGCACCACTGAGGAGATGGCCTCATCATCCAAATCCTGCCCCAGGAACTGGCAGAGACGTCTCACACTGCCATGCAGGTCCTGGAGGGACACACAGAGCATGTTACCACCAAGTGGCTTGTGACATTTGGAGCTGGAGGGTTTGCCTAGGTGTGTACCTGCTTCAGCTCTTCATAGGTGATGAAGAAGAAATTCTCCATGTCCTTCATCTCCATCCAGCCTCAGATATGTTCGAACCAGGAGCCATGGGGCACTGATGGGAGGCAAAAGGGCAGTAGGTCAGGGCAGGGCAGGGGATGTTCATACAGGGAGGGTTCACACACAGTTGTGGGGGGGAGAGCAGCCACAATGCAGGACGTGGCAGGACATGCAGGACAATGGTGTCCAGGGAGCAGGTGAGACTGAGAGGCTGAACTGCAATTGCAGCTGAGCAATAGGTTCTTCTCCAGCCTTTTCCATGGTGGAAAGAGGTTGAGGCTAGAAGTGTGTAAGGCTCATGGCAGGGCTTTATAGGGTTTCTTGGCCAAGACTTCCTGAAGACGTCTGAACTCTGCAGGAGAAGTCATGGAAATCTGCTTTCCATCTCCTTCAAAGCACAGCAGGGCTTTGTGGACCTGTATGCCTCTCCAGAATTGCTTTGCTTTCCTCTTGAGTCATTCACCCCTTCTCCTGTGGGAAGATTGCCTTCACAGCCATCATTTGTGGACAGCACCCTTGAACCAGAAATGATGGGACACACCACCCACCCACCCCTGTGCCCTGAGTAAGCCCCAAATGTTACTCACACTCTCCACTCAGAAAGTCCCCCAAGAACTGCTCAAAGGACGTGGGATCCTCATAGCTGTTGCACATCTTGGAGAAGTAGTAGTAGGAGACAACAACATCTCGAGGATCCCGTAGAGTGTAAATAATCTGAGGTAAAGCATGTACACGAGTGATATGCTCCCAGTAAAGGAAGGAGAGTTGCAGACCCTGGCACCAGGGTAGATCTGAAAATGGAGGGGTTTGCCACACAGGGACAAACTCTGTGCAGCTCATGTGGACCTTGGGCAAGGGTCTCCATGAACAAACAAGTCCCCTAGAGCCATTGGAGACTCCCCACTCCCTCCCCCTATCTGCCCTCCATTCCCCTTGAGACTCTGCATGGGTGCCCATCTCACCTTGGCACTGGAGTGGGAGAAGGACTTGGGGAAGATGTGTCTGGGGAGATGGCAGGTCAGCAAGCGAGGTGAAGGGTAGCTGAGGGCTGACTCCAGGCCCAGACGGGTTGAGAACCAGGGCATGCGGTCAGAATTGAGGATGCCTCGGCTCCAGCTAGGGCAGCCACGGCTGCGAATGAGGCTCAGGATCTCAGTCATCCACACGGTGCCTGCCAGGGAAAGCAGAGATGCAGGGCAGGGGACCTGGCGTGATCAGCAGCATCCTCAGCACTAAGTCTGCGCCACAAGAGATGGTGCCGCCCTGCCCATGCACAACCACTGTGGTAAATCCCCCCCAAAACATTCCTGTTCTCCACCACAAAAGATTCACCCTCTGAAGAAGACCTGGAGATGTCTCCAAAACCCTCACCTCTCTCCTGCCCCTCTCCACCCTTGGCCAGCCCTGCTGTCCACCCCTCATACCAGACTTGGGGTAGGTGACATTGAAGATGTCATCATCCCGCACCAGGAATTCATTGTGGGCAAAGCTCAAGCTCTGCTCGGAGTTGTAGGTGGGGGGAAACTTAATGCCTTCATACGTCATGTACTGGACCGGCATCGCGCCGGGGTGGGGATGGAGATGAGGCGATACAGCTCTACGCCACTGCGATGGGAAGGGAGAGAGACAGGGTCAGGGTGCTGACTCCAAACCAAAAAACTTCTTCCCTCCTCAGCAGGTCCTCAAGAGGAGTCCAGCCATCCCATATTCCCAGAATCAGGAGATGCTGGGGGTATGGGATGTGCATTATGGGACAACCCACCTACATACTCTCCAGTCCTTCCTCATAGGGACCCTGCCTCAACAGCAAGTAGTGTGAATGGGGGATTCCTGGCTTGTGCAGCATTTAGAATCATAGAATCATAGAATTGTCTGGGTTGGAAGGGACCTTAAAGATCATCTAGTCCAACCATCAACCTAACTCTGACAAAAATCACTAAACAATATTCCTAAGGACTATGTCAACCCGTCTTTTGAACACCTTCAGGGATGTTGCCTCAACCACTCCCCTGGGCAGCCCATTCCAATGTCCGATAACCCTCTCCGTGAAGAAATGTTTCCTGCTATCCAATCTAAACCTCCCCTGATGCAACTTGAGGCCATTGTCCCTTGTCCTATCTCCTGTGACTTGGGAGACGAGACCGACCCCCGCCTCTCTACACTCCCCCTTCAGGTAGTTATAAAGCATGATAAGGTCTCGTTAGCCATTGCACATGGCTGCAATGTCCCCAAGACCCTGTCTTGCAGGGACGCCGAGTGCTTTTGCCCCATGTTATTGAGCGGGGTCGGGCTGCAGCATCCCCGGTGTCCTGCCCTGCCTCCATGAGAAAGCCCGAGATCACAGAGCCAGCCCTGCCTTTGGACACGGTACTTTTGCTGGGGCAAGGCAGCAGCCTGGAGCCATGGATCCTCTCCGCATGGCTCTCCCAATCCATGGGCCGTGGAGGAGCCGGGGGGAGGCTGTGCGGAGGGTCCCTGCCAAAGCTGTAGCCTGAGAGGGAAAATGAGAGTCCCAAATAATTTGAGAACCTGAATGTGTCTTGCTGTTCAGGTTTTGTGAACATCCTTAACGGAAACACATGTGAAACATGCTCTCTGTGGATCTACCCGAGAAGCCTTTTCTGTTTTTGCTGTGTTAGCAGACTGCAGAAGACTCTTTCTCTCCACCGTGAACTACTGAGCAGGGACCCTGGACTCTCTCCTCCATTTTCATTCAGAGCCTCTGCCAGCGTCATAAACCCAGTAAAACGTTATGGCACTTTGCACCCACTGGGAAACCAAATGTATTTTAATGTATATTTAATAGATTTCAGGTCTTTCTGTTATTAAATTTGCTTTTCGTTCACCCCCTCCCCCTCTCTTTGGTGCACGAGACTCAATGGGAAATTCTAAGTGTATTAAACTGGCATCTCCCAGAAACAAATTTAAGGAGCTTTAGGGCTAAGTTTATGTTTACAGGGTCCTGTAGTGATAGCATGAGGAGGAATGGCTTCAAAATGGAAGAGGGGAGATTTAGATTAAATATCAGGAAGAAAATTTTCTCTATGAGGGTGAAGAGACCCTGGCCCAGGTTGCCCGGAGAAGCTGTGGCTGCCCCATCCCTGGAGGGGTTCAAGGCCCGGCTGGATGGGGCTTTGAACAACCTGGTCTGGTGGGAGGTATCCCTGCCCAGGGCAGGGGGGTTGGAACTCAATGATCTTTAAGGTCCCTTCCAACCCAAACCATTCTATGATTTTAAGTTCCTCCTGATGGATCAGCCTCCCATCTCTGCCTGCTGTGTTTACCTGTCCTCAGAGCTTGGAGCGGTGGCAAGCAGCCATCATTGCAGGATCTCTGGCCAGTCAGGGGGACAGGAGGTAGAACGTCCCTGTCTGGTAGCCAAAACCCAGCCTTGCTCTGCTCCAGGAGGTTCCAGGAACTGGAAGGAGAATAAAAACGGGAGGGAAAAGTTTCCTGCCCTTGTTGCCGCCATTCTGGAGCAATGATTAACAAGACCCAAAGTCCAGAGGATCCAGGGAACATCCCTCTCCCAGGAATGGGGTGGGTGGGCTGGGGTGTGGGGAGCACACCAGTGCAGGTCCTTTTGGGAGCACGGTGGGGTAGGAAGCTGGTGTCTGGTTGTCCTCTGCCCTGAACTCCAAGAATGCCACTTTTTTCCCATGCCCCTTTGAATTCCCACCTAACTCTCCGCCTTTTCTTCCAAATATACTCTTAAACAATTTCCCTGAGCTGAAGATCCTTTCCCAGTAAATTTCCCAGTAAATCCCAGTAAATTTCACAAATCCATTAAAAATGGATTATTGAAATGACTCAATAGAAATTAAAAAAATAAAAAAGCCTTTCCAGGAAAGGCAGAGATGCTGCTCCAGCAATAAGGGATGGGGCAGATCTTCTTTTTCAGTAAAAACCTTAATGATTGTGCTACAGGGAGAGGAAGCGGAGAAGTTCTTCCTCCTTTGCAGCACTCTTTGGGCTGCTGTAGATCCAAGGACAGAGACCTTTAATGCCATTAATTAGAAGCAACCAATGCCTCTTGTAAATAAGGGCAGCCATGCAACCGTCTGTAAAATTCCAAGTATTTTCTACATGTTCCCCTAGCAATGCAAGTATTCTGCTTTCTTGCCAAAGGACTGTTATGTTGGAACTTTTATGTAATATGCTGATAAAAGGATGGAAAAAAAAAGAAAAATAAGCCCATGGGATGTGCACAGACTGTTTGAGACAGTAAATATTGGCTTTGAGTGCACAGGACAGTTGGGTTTTTTTAAAAACAACAAATTAAAGCAGCTATTTCCCTTTAGGTCCTGCTTTGTTTTCCAAGCAAACAGGAGAGAAAAGGAGATTAAGAAATGTTTAAGCACTTCAAAGAGGAATGTTAACCCACCCCCCGGGCAGCAGGTCAACAGTGGAAGTGGGAAATTAAATTAACCCGTCGCCTTCCCTGCTTCCAGTTAAGAAATCAGTTAAGCAAAACTAAAAACTACAGGGAAAACCTCAAATTATTACCAATTTTTTTTTTCTTTGTAATCCGAGTGGGTAGCTGTAATTTTCAGAATTAACCTAGAAGAAATCTATCTGGTTCTTTATAATCAACACTTAGGAGATAACTGTAGGCTTGCCTGCCTTCAAAAAGTAAGCATACCAGCTTAAACAATTATTAAAAATTAGATAACATATGTTTGTAAAGACCTTGACATGTATGAACTGTTAGTTAAAAATGGCATAATCTGTAGTTTAGAAATCCATATTTCATCATGTTAAAAGGCATTAAAACATTGTAAGCAGTGTTTGGTTAGTTAAGATCTAGAGAAAACCAGAAAAAAAAAAGTAGATTGTTTTAGATGAAGTTTTCTTATTTAAAATAATATCCATGCTACTGGGGAAAAAGGCAAAAAAAAAAAAATATTTTAAACTGCATGCAGGGCTAAACTTCATGGGAAAGCCTGGAATCATAAAGATTGTCAAGCATTAAAAATATTAACATGCAACAATTCCAAATCAGTCTGGTCATCTCAGAATTAGTAGCAATTAATGGACATTTAAAAGCTAAGAAGAAATGAATGCATGCTAACCTTTTAAAACACAGTGATGAGGTACGAACAGAATAAATTC
This sequence comes from Gallinago undulata, assembly GCA_026546715.1. NCBI lineage: Eukaryota > Metazoa > Chordata > Aves > Charadriiformes > Scolopacidae > Gallinago > Gallinago undulata. The sequence continues at coordinate 91,004 of JAOTQQ010000038.1, read as the reverse complement.
ATTTCTTCAGAACTAAGGTTTTAAAAAGAAATCCCAAACATAGCCAAACCCCAACCTACAGCAACTTGGAATTAATTAAATTTGTTAATTAGTTGTCACCTCCAAATTAATTAAAGCAGTAATAGAAGAGTGAATTCTAACTAAAGACAATGCATTTGTGCTAAAGCAGAGCAGAAATCGAACAGCTCACACTCTCCGGGAGCCCGAGCAGTCCCCCCACTGCTGCAGCTCCAACAGGACACTGGCCTTGCTTGGGAAAATTGGAAATAAATAAATAAAGCAACAAAAACATCAATATCTGTCTTGAAACACTGTTTTTTCAGACCTCGCCTGGATGGGATGCGTGGATTAGATGTTGCAGTCAGGAACAAAATGCTTAGTCAAGGACAGAGGTGGCAAAAGGTGGTTGGTTTGAGAATCAATCAGGCTCTGATCTTCTTGATCACTGGTGTTGCTCAGGGGTTGGTGCTGGGACCAGTGCTGTTCAATGTCTTTGTTAGTGACATGGACACTGGGATCGGGGGCACCCTCAGCAAATTTGCTGGTGACACCAAGCTGTGTGGTGCAGTGACACGCTGGAGGGAAGGGATGCCATCCAGAGGGACCTGGACAGGCTGGAGAGGTGGGCCTGTGAGAATCTCATGAAGTTCAACCAAGCCAAGTGCAAGGTCCTGCACCTGGGCCAGGGCAATCCCAGGCACAGTTTGGGTGGAGAATGGCTGGAGAGCAGACCTGAAGAGAAGGACTTGGGGGTGTTGTTGGATGACAAGCTCAACATGAGCCGGCAACCTGTGCTGGCAGCCCAGAAAGCCCCCCGCATCCTGGCCCACATCCCCAGCATTCTGCCCCTCTGCTCCGCTCTGGAGAGATACCCCCCCCCACAGTGCTGGCTCCAGCTCTGGGGCCACCAACAGCAGAAGGACACAGAGCTGTTGGAGCAGGGCCAGAGGAGACCATGGAGATGCTGGGAGGGCTGGAGCCCCTCTGCTGAGAGAGTTGGGGGTGTTCACCCTGTTGAAGAGAAGGCTCCGAGGAGACCTTAGAGCCCTTTCCACTTCCTAAAGGAGAGGGAAGGGTTTGACACTGAAAGAGGGGAGATGGAGCTGAGATGTGGGGAAGAACTTCTTTGCCGTGAGGGCAGTGAGAGCCTGGCCCAGGTTGCCCGGAGAAGCTGTGGCTGCCCCGTCCCTGGAGGTGTTCAAGGCCAGGTTGGAGTGGGCTTGGAGCAACCTGGTCTAGTGGGAGGTGTCCCTGCCCAGGGCAAGGGCTTGGAACCAGATGATCTTTAAGGTCCCTTCCAACCCAAACTATTGCATTTGAACTCCGAAAACACTCATCTAAGGGCTGATGGTGATCATGTGTGTTACTGGTTTACATGGGGCCCTCTCGCATCACCCCTTTGGGAGGGGGAGGGAGGGTTGGGTGGTAGAAACATCTCAGATCTTCCCCGTGGTGGACCCCAAAGGACTGGTTTGGTTGGCAGGGTGGTGACCCACCAGCAGGAACCCCATGGGGATGGGGCTGGATGAGCAGGGTTGTGAACCTCCTGAGGGTGGTGAGACACGGGCCCAGGCTGCCCAGACAGGTGGGAGATGCCCCATCCCTGGGAACATTCCTGGGTTGGCCCTGCATTGCACACGTGTGTCCCCACACTCACACATGTGCTCCAGGCATATCCCTTGATTGCACACGTGTGTACACATGCCCAGACAAATGTTCCTGGCACGTCCCTGCATTCCATACGTGTGGCCTCACATGCACACACACACGTTCCAGGTATCTCCCTGCATGGCACACACATGTCCTCACATGCACATGCATGTCCCTATGCACACAAAAGTGCTCCAGTCACATCTCTTCATTGCACACGTGTGTCCCCACACCCATATGCCTGTCTCTATGCCCATACACGTGCTCCAGGCACACCCCTGCATCGCACATCCGTGTCTCCGCACGCACACATATCCCCATACTCACACATATGCCCCAGGCACACCCCTGCATTGTACACACATGTCCACACATCCACATGTGTGTCTCCGTGTACACACACATGCTCCATGTATGTCCCTGCATTTCACACACGTCCCCACATGTCCATAAATGTTCCCATGCACACACACATGCCCCAGGCACACTCTGCATTGCACACGCATGTCCATGCATGCATATATGTGTCTCTATGTGCACACACATGCTCCAGTCATGTCCCCGCCCTGCATGTGTGTGTCCCATGTCCACACACATCCAGGACCTGGATGCTCCAGGTACATCCTTGCATTTCTCACACCTGTTCCCACACCCACACGTGTCCCCATGCCTACACACGCGCTCCATACATGTCCATGCACTGCACACGCATGTCCCCATGCCCACACACATGCTTCTGGTGTGTCACCACACTTACATACGTGTCCCTGTGCCCACACGTATGCTCAAGGCACGTCCCAGCACTGCACACGCACACACGTACCCTAGGCATGTCCCTGTATTGCATAACCGTGTCCCCACATGCACACGCGTGTCCCCACAGCCACACACATGCTCCCGGCAAGTCCATTCCATGCACTGCACACACGTGTCCCGACGCCCGCACACATGCTCCGGACACGTCCCTGCCGTGCACACACCCGTCCCCCCAGCACACACGTGTCCCACAAACGCGTTCCCCCAACCCCGCATCCCCACTCCCCCCACGACTCCCCCCCGCGCATGCGCCTCCCGCCCTCCCTCGCCGTGCGCATGCGCTCTGCTCCCCTCTCCCCGCCCCCGGAAGTTGCGTAACGGCGCAGCGCGCGAGCGCGGCCGGAAGCGGCGCCGGGGGAGGCCTTGGGCCGCGGCACCGGCCGGGCCGAGCGGCGACGGCGGGGCCCGATCCCCTCCGGGCCTGGTGAGCCGGGGGGAGGCCGAGCCGGGGCCGCGCCGCCGGGGGAAAAGGGGAAGCGGCGGTGGCATTCCCCGCAGAGAGCGGGTGGTCTGGGAGGATTCCCCGCTATACTGGGCCGGGGGGGGTGGTGGTAGCGAGGAGGGTTTTCCTGGTGCTAAGGGGACTGGGGCTGATGGGAGAGTGGGGGAGAAGAGGAGAAGGGAGAGCCCATGTTGATACTGGGAGGGCATTGGGGCATACTGGGGGCGCCTGCGTGTAATGGCGGGGAGGGGAGAGTAGTGAGATGGGAGGCTCTGGTTGATACTGGGAGGTGTTGGGGCATACTGGTGGTGTCTGTTTGTAATGGGGGCGGAGGAGAGAGGATTAAATCAGAGAATATGAGTGAAACTGCGGGGCACTGGGGCACGCTGGGGGCGTCTGAGTGTAATAGAAGGGGGAGGGTGGTGAGATGTGAGGGTCTGGCGGATAGTGGGGGGAATTGGGGCGTACAGGGGTGGTCTGATTGGAATGGGAGGTCATAGAGATGAGAGTGGTTGATACTGGGAAGTGCTGAAGGGGTGGCTTGTAATGGGGATGGGGGAGAGCAGTGAGATGAGAAGGTCTGAATGATACTGGGGTGACTGGAAAATACTGGGAGCATAGGCTTGTAACGGAGGTGGTGGAGCACAGAGAGATGAGAGAATGTGGTTGATACTGGGGGGGCTGGGGTCTCTTGGGAGGGTGTGGTTTTAATGGTGGTGTTGGATCACAGAGACAATGCATGGGGTACAGTGGGAGTGGCTGGGTGATATCAGGGGAGACTGGGACATGCTGGGGGGTGCATATCAGGATATGCACGGAGGATCATTGCTGATCTTGGGGGAAAACTGGGCCATGCTGGGAGTATCTGGGCTGTTATGGGGGGATGGAAAAGGGATGAGGGGCAAGGCTGGGGGTGGCCCTGGTCATCCCACAGGCACTGGGGGTGTTGGGAGCATCTGCTCCCCCAGCGTCCCCCAGCAACACTGCTGGGGATGATAGAAATCATGTGGCTTGGGCCCAGCAGCTGCAGTCGGAGCCTTTTCCACTGCTGCAAATTCCTCTATCGCTGCTTCTTTGCTCCCTTCCCAGCCCCAGCTGTCTGTTGAAATTAATCTTTTCCCTTCCTAAATGTATTTTCTGGCTTTTATTTAGAGCCTGTGGGCAGCAATTCCTTGGTGGCTACATTCGATACCCCCAGCTCTTGCTCCACGGGTGGGACCAGGCACCCCATGACTGTCTCCAAAATGGCAACTCGACATCACCTTGTCTTCGCCAAAGCCCTTTTCACCAGGGTTTGGCTCTGCTGCGGCGCTGCCCGCCTGGGAAACACCTCTCCTGCAGCGTTTTAGAAGCACGTAAGCTTTTTTTGCTACACTCCTTTTTTGTGACACTCCTGGTTGCCTCTTTTGGGCTGTTCCCCCCACACACCCTGATCTTTTCTCCTTTGGCACAGAAAAGCTGTGCTCTGGCAGGTGCTTGCTGTTTTTTCCCCATAAATCCAAATTTGGGTTTTTCCCCTAAACCTTGCCACCCTTGTGCTTTTCTTGCTTTGTCCCTTTCTCTGCCTCTGGCTGACGGCGTCTGTGAGTACTGCCTCTTCACTTTATTCCCTTCCCCAAGAGCAGATCCCTCAGAAACCCCGTGGTGTAAACCAACCAGCAGTGGTGGGTCCCTCCTGGCCCTCAGTAAGTCCAACATCTGGCTCCACTACTCTCGTGTTTAACATTGTCCTGCCCTTGAGGGGCTTCCATGTAGCCATGCCCAGTGCTGTGGCTGGTAGGGAACCTCTGAATCCCCCTGGTGACTTTGCTGTGGCCATCACACAGCGCTAGAAAACACTGAATCCTGTATGAATTCACCAGGGTGAGTCAGCTGGGATGTGTTGGATGTCTGGATGGCAGCAAAGGCTGCCCTGGTATTTGTTTTTTAACAGAGCCAGGGAACCTGTGCCATCTGTCTGTGCGAGTACCCTCCTTCATGTCCCCTGACCCGTGCCCCAATGTGTCCATGTCCTGCTCCCAACCCACTCTGTTCCCTCTGCTTTGGGAGGCTTTCTTATCCCCCTGCCCAGCATCACCTGATATCTCAACCCAACGGGAAGGGCTCTGCAGCCTCCAGGTGAGAGTCCTGGTCAAGAAATAGTCCAAATACATCCCAGAAAGGGGAGTGTGCTCTGGAGAGGGTAATCCTGAGCCCTCTTCTCTGCTTCCAGTGTTCCTCGTGCAGTAAGGACTTGGGGACGAGCCATTTAAACAATGTTTAATGACATCCTGTCAGTACCTGCCTCAGCAGGTGGCAAAAAGATTCATCTCAGTTTGGCTCAATAATGATTTCTGCTGGTTTGGGTTTTGTTTTAATTGGCTTTTTTACTTCGAACCCTCTCATTTACTTAGCTTGCTGTCCCCTTCACCCTTTTCTGTTCGTCGTATATTTGACAGTTGCCTTCGTGTCCTCCCTTTTCAATGTGGGATTCCTCAGCTTTGCTTTTTTGGTGTATCCCATCCCCGGGCTCCTGGAACCCTTTGTGTTGACGATACTCGCTCTGTGACAGCGAGATGAAATCATGCCTGGAAACCCTCTCACTTTGGCTGTGAACTCCCTTCTCCATGCCCTGAGACCCGGCGGGGAGCGGTAGGTGCAGGCGAGGAGCAGAGTTTGGTGGAGCACCTTTTACTTGTTAATCTTTAATGGGATCAAAGTGGTTATTAATAGCGTTAAGCTCGTTCCTTCCTAGCTCTCCCATTTGCCTTCCCCTGCAGTTGCCCAATTGAAGCTCCGTCCCCAGCTCCAGTGGGCTCTCACTGCTGTCGGGGTGCTGGACGGGTTTGGAAAATACCTCAGAAAGACCCTGCCATGTTACTGTCTCTCTGTAACCCCACAAACTCGTGTCTGTTCTGAGCAGCCACTGACCATTGCCAGATTCCAGCCCCTGTTGCAGATGCCAGGTGGGCCTTGGGCAGACTCGGTGGTGTCTTTGTGCTCAGAGTTTATCAGTTTTTGTGAGCCCAACCACTGCTCTCCAGCACTTATCAGTTCTTGGGAGGCTTTGGCACGCTGCCTTCCGAACTCGTATCATTCCTCACTTTTGCTTTTTGTTTTCTGGCAGCCCTTTCCTTGCTCATGCCTGTAGAAGTCTCTTCTTGGACACCTCTCAGGCAGTTTTACGTCTGTTTTTGTGAAAGCTCCCCCACTGTCAGGACAGTGGTCCTTGGACATGGTGCTTGGAGGCTCTTAAAGCGTCTGATGCTCCTGACATCGCCTCCACCCCACTGCCTCTCACTGGGGTGTCTCTGGACACGGGAGGCTGGACCAAACCACCTGAATTCAGCTGTTTGCAACGAAGAGCTCCTTGTTTCAGCTGGTCGCTCTTGGCTGCGCATCAGGCCCTTGCAGGAAGTGATTTCACATGGGGTTTCTGAGATAGATCGTGCTTTAACCTCTTCCCCTCCTTGGCTAAACCGATCCATGTGCAATATCCCAAATGGGAATAGCAAACCAGCCCCGGGGATCTCCCAGGTGGATGTCAGAGCCTGACGTCTCTTGTTGAGCTCTGCCAGCACTGAACAGGCTCTGGAGGTATCAGCAGGCTTGGATGGAGCCTGGAAAAACACTAGCCTGTGAGAGGAGCATTTATTGAGAAGGAGATCTGAAAAACCACCCTGACGTGCTTGAGAGCCGAATCATGCTGTCGAATCCCCAGGGGCTGGGGGCTGAACCCCTTTGGGTGTCCACTTTGTGCCTGAGGCAGGGCTGATGCCTCCTTGATGCAGTTGAGGGAGACTGAGCACCCTCCAAGCAGCTTTTCAAAGCCCTGCCTGGAAGCTACTGGCCAGCTGGTGTGGCCCTTGATGGCTGGGGACACGGCTGAGGCCAGTCCCTGGGCTATTGCTCCAACCAGGTAACTATGAGCAGGTCCTGGAAGGAAGTGAGTTGCTCCATGCTACGAACAGCAGCTGCTTTTGGGTGCTAGTAACAGGCTCACAGGTAAAAAGGCTTTTAACTATCAATCTAGGCTGTTTCTGTGGTGGTAGGTCTGCCCATCGCCTCCATCCCCCTAGGTCAAAGGGATTGGTGATGCCAGGTTTTACAAACTAGTGTCTGTGGCTCTGCCTTCTTCCCCCATCTCCTTCACTATCCCTCCTTCCCTGTGTGTCTCTGTGCTGCTGCCACCTATGTCTTCATCTTCCTGCTCCCACCCTCATGATCCTGCCCTTGGCCTGTCCTCCTTCTAACACTCTCCTTTCTTGTTGTTGTAGAGGCTGCCATGGAAGGGCAGCTGGGTCCTGCAGCCTGCGAGTCCCCCTTTTCACAGAGGCTCTCCCCCCTTTCTGAAGGAGATGGGCCTGAAGGTGAAGAGCAGGAGGAGGACACAGCTGGGGTGGAACCAAGAGAAGAGCTGGGGGGAGGCTCCCTGGAGCAGCTGGGGCGAGCTTCTCCATGCCGCTTGGGACAGTGCTGCCACAGGCAGGGCTCTCTCACTCCTCGGGCTGCAGGCAGGCTCTGCCAGAAGACTGGTGAAGATGAAGGGGCTTCCCCATGCCACCAGGCACCGGAGGAGCTGTGGCCGAGCCAGCAGAAGCACCGGCTATGCCTGAAGCCTGAGACAAGCCAGGTTGCTATGTCCCTGGGGCAGGGGGAGAGCGCTGAAGAGCCAGGACCCTCCCGGGGAAAAAGGCTGCGGTTGATCTGGGGCCGAGCAGGTGACTTCAGACAGAGGGAGATGGAGAACGGACTGGAGGAGGTGGAGGAAGAGAGACGGTCTCAGTCCTGCTCCCCTGAGCTTCCCTTTTCCGACGATGCCTGCCCCAAGCCGGACTTTGTACAGCTGATTGATGAGCGTGGTATCTACTCCACAGCCAAGCTGGTGCTGGGGAGCGCAGTGGGGGAGCTGGAGGAGGCAGCAGTGGGGCTGCCAGCCCACCCGAAGCGGGGAGCAAGTGGAGTCAGCGAGCTGGAGATCCGTGAGGTGATTGTGGATGAGAAGCCCTTCCAGTGCGGTGTCTGCGAGAAGGCTTTCAAGCGGGCCTGGGAGCTCTTCAGCCATGAGGTGGTACACAATGAGGAGCGTCCCTTCCGCTGCGACCTCTGCCAGGCCTCCTTCAAGCGCCACTCGGACTTCAAAAGCCACCGGCTGGTCCACACGGAGGAACGACCCTTCCGCTGCGAGCTGTGCGGCAAGCGCTTCAAGCGCTCCTCCAACCTCCAGGAGCACCGGCGCATCCACAGCGGTGAGCGTCCCTTCCGCTGCCCCCGCTGTGCCAAGAGCTTCAAGACCCCCTACGAGCTCCAGCGCCACGCGCTCACCCACTGCGCCGAGAAGCCCTTCAAGTGCGCTGACTGTGGGAAGGACTTCCCCACCTCTAACGCCCTCCTCCTCCACCAGCGCCAGCACTGCGACGACAAGCCCCACGTCTGCGGGGTCTGCGGGAAGAAGTTCACCTACGGGCACAGCCTCAAGGTGCACGAGCGGGTGCACACAGGCGACCGCCCCTTCGTCTGTCCGCTCTGCGGCAAAGGCTTCAAGCAGTCCAATGCCCTCTCCTCCCACGAGCGGGTCCACACCGGGGAACGCCCCTTCGTCTGCAAAACCTGTGGGAAGGCCTTCAAGCAGTCATCCTACCTGGTGATCCACGAGCGGGCACACACGGGGGAGCGCCCTTACAAGTGTGAGGTGTGTGGGAAAGCCTTTGCCCGGCCCTCCCTGCTGCTCCAGCACCACCGCGTGCACAGCCAGGAGCGGCCCTACAAGTGTAGCTTCTGCCACAAGTTCTTCAAGGACCTGGCCTACCTGGCCGTGCACGAGAAGGTGCACACAGGAGAGACCCCCTACAAGTGCAGCGTCTGCGACAAGGGCTTTGCTCACCCCTCCAACCTGCTGCAGCACCAGCGTGTGCACCGCGATGGCTGAGCCCCGGCGTGCCTGGTGCAGCTCTGGTGTTGCCAAGCCGCAGTGGCCGTCAGCACGCTGCCTACGGGGCACTGCTGACAGCAGATGAGCCCCAGACTGGGGGACCCTGTAGGTGCGCCCAAGGACTGGTGTGGACGCCGAAAAGCTGTGGCGTTTATCCTGAGCCCCTGGACCTGCAGGACCAGCAGGACCCTCCCCAAGCTGTGGAGCTCCCAGCAGGCATGCTGTGGCTCATGGCACACTGCCGGTGGGCAGGCAGGAGCCCTCTTTACTCTCTTGTGGGGAGGAGCGTTGAGACCCCCTAAGTCATCCCAAGACCCACTCCCCAGTCATCCCAATGAGTGTGGCTCCACGTGGGCTGTGGGCTTCCAGGGAGTCAGGGGACACTGTCACCTGCAGGAGGGGACAGACCTGCCTGGTTTGGGGAGAGATGCAACAATAGCATAGGCAGTGGAAAGGATCATGGGGAAGTATGAGCATTTCCCTTTCCCCCTGAAGCTTTTTGGGGTTCAAGTGTCCCATCCATATCTCATATTGCTGCTAATGACCTGGTTAGTCACCCCTTTTCTTTCTGCCCCAGGGCGCTAGCAGGGCTGGTAGGGAGCAGAAGGGGGGGACACACATACTGTTGCCGTCCACTTTGGGAGCCTCAGGAAGCGACACCTGGCACTTCAAGACCTCCAGCTGCTCCTGGGACTTTCCAGGCAGGAACCTGGATGAGGTACAGGCAAGCAAAGCAAGACACAACCAGTCCTCTGCCTCCTTCTCCTCTCTTGCTTCCCAGAGCTACTCCTGTGCTCATGGCTGCTGGGCAGAGGGTGGCATGTGAACCTTTGCTGGCGAGGGTGAGATGGGAGCCTTGTCCTTGCCTGCGCTGGTGCCCTTGTGTTGTCCCTCGCACTCCTGGAGAGCCTGAGTCTCACCTCATCCCCGTTTTTCGTATGGTCCCTGTAGTGCTGGGAACAGTGGGGGGTGGGATGTGCACTCTTGGTGCTCTGCACACTAATTACAGGATGGTTATTTAATGATGGCTCTGTCTTGTTGCCTTCTCCAGCCCCTGCCTGGGTCTTGACATGGGCTTTTGCTGCCTCCTTCCCACCAAGTACCTTCTCCCAATGTCCTTCAATGTGGGTGGGAGGTCTCCCTGTGCATGTTGCTGGAAGACATGGTAAGGAGAGACCCACCAGATCCTCAGTGTGAAGTGGCTCACACAGCATCACTGAGCCTGTACCCCGCAAAAGTTGGTTGCAAAGTGGGCCAGCAAGATGCATTAGGGATTTGGGCTGGTGGATCCCCCTGCAAAGATGGTTGTGGGCCTCCTGGTTGTGTTGGTCTTTTCCCCTGCCCCACAGCTTCCCAACTTCATCGCACTTCAGCTCTTGAGACAGTACTGGGGCAGCTCTGGCCCCTTCCAAATGTTGTTCCCGGCTGTGGATCATGAGGCTGTGATTTGATTTCAGGATGGAACCTGTCCATCCTGAACATCCTCTGTAGCCCAGCTGGTGGTGGACACATTTCAGCCGGTTCCCGTTCTGGGATCTGCTGTGTTGATGTGTCTCCAGACAAGGGGAGTTGCACCTGTAGTCTTGGGAACAGACTGCCGGAGGTCATAATGGTCCTTCACCCTTTAAGGCTTGATGAGTCTCCCAAGGTGTCATATTGGCCACGAAGCACCTACATGATAAGTGTTGTAACAGTGGGGGCTCCTTTACCCCAACCCCAGAGCAGAGGCAGCTCCCCTTGAGCCATATCCCGCCCCAAACTCACTCTCTTTTCACTCATGGCCCGGAGAAGAAGGGGTTTTCTCATAAAAATGGACAAACTTGGGGACTTGGGTGAGTGAAATTGATTGGTGGAGCCATACCCTGAGGCAAAGGCAGCGGGTCGAGGCTCTACAAGAAGTGGATGATCCCCTCCCGTCCTGTCATCAGGCAGAAGGGGGGGATTTAAGGGACAGGGAGGAAGGGAGACGGGTCCCTCCTCAGAGGGGCAAGCAAAACCTTCCTGGCCCCCCTCACCTTCCCAGTTGCCCTTGCACAATAGGTGCTTTGGAAATTTTGGAAATTGGGGGCCAGGCAAATGAGCATGGAGAGGAAGATCTATCCAGTGAGTTGCCCAGGGCTTGACACTCACCCTCACGCCTTAGGACTTCTTCAACGAAGGAAAAAAGGTAATTTTAGTAGGTGACTCCCTTCTGAGGGGAACAGAGGGCCCCATTTGTCCCACAGGGAAGTCACCTGCCTCCCTGGGGCCAGGATGAAGGATATACGGAGAAATCTTATCCTGCTTCGGCCCTCAGATTACTACCCATCACTGGTATTGCAAGTAGGTGGTGATGAGGTAGCTACCAGAAGTCTAAGGGCAATAAAGAGACACTTCAGGGCCCTGGTAAGGCTGGTTAAGGGATGAGGAGCACAAGTTGTGTTCTCTATCCCACCAGTTGCAGGGATTGATGAGGGGATGAACAGAAGGAGCCAGCAGATGAACTCCTGGCTCTGAGACTGGTGCAACTAGCAGGACTTTGGTTTCTTTGATCGTGGGTTGGTCTAGAGGACACCAGGCATGCTTGCAACAGGTCAGGGAAGCCTAACCAGAAGGAGTTAGCAGGGCTTATTGAAAGGGCTTTAAACTAGGTTTGAAGGGGGAGGGGGATGAAGCAGGGGTTACTGAAGTGGAGCCTGGGAGCAGCATGCCAGTGCCTGGGGGTAAAAGTACCAGCAAGGTCTCAGTGAAGGTGGGGGTTGGTGGTCTGTGTGGTAGTGAAGGCATGAGAGGTAGTGATGAGTTGGTAACTACAGTGGGGTCTGAGCGCAGTCAAGTGGCAATTAGGGTTTGTCCCCCTAAAAAAGTGTCAGGACAATTAGCCCAGCTGAAGTGCATCTACACAAATGTTGCAGCATGGGCAACAACCAGGAGGAACTGGAGGCTGTTGTACAGCAGGAAAACTATGATATTGTTGCCATCATAGAAACATAGAAACATGGTGGGAAGTCTTGCACAACTGGAGTGCTGTGATTGGTGACTACCAACTTTTCAGAAGGGAGAGGCAAGGAAGGAGAGGTGGTGGGGTGGCCCTCTGTGTTAGGGACAGGTTTGAGTGGCTACAACTCAACAATGTGAATAACAGTGTTGAGTGTTTATGGGTAAGAATCAAGGGGAAGGCCAATAAGGCAGACATCATGGTGGGAGTTTGTTACAGACCCCCCCTAACCAGGATGTGGAGGCTGATGAAATATTCTATAAGCAGCTGGCAGAGGTCTCGCGATCGGTCACCCTTGTTCTTGTGTGGAACTTCAGCTTCCCAGATGTTTGCTGGAAATACAGCAGAGAGGTAACGGTCCCGGAGGTTTCTGGAGTGTGTGGAAGACAACTTCCTAACACAGCTGGTGAGAGAGCCAACCAAGGAAATCGCCCTACTGGACCTACTCTTAACAGAGAAGGTCTTGTGGGGGATGTAGAGGTTGGAGGTCATCTTGGGCAGAGCGATCACAGATAGGGTTTTCAATTCTTGAAGAAGCAAGGCAGGGAGCCAGCAGAACTGCTACCTTGGACTTCTGAAGGGCAGACTTTTGCCTGTTTGGGAGCATAGTTGAGAGTGTCCCTTGGGGACAGTCCTGAAGGGCAAATGTGCCCAGGAAGGCTGGTCATACTTCAAGGAGGAACTCTTAAAAGCACAGGAGAAGGCCTTCCCCAAGGACAAAAAAACCAAGCTGAATGAGAAGAAGACCAGCCTGGCTAAATAGAGAGCTTTGGCTGGACCTCAGGAACAAAAGAAAAGCTTGCGGTGTTTGGAAATGGGGGTTAGCGCCTTATGAGGAATACCAAGATGTAGTGAAGCTGTGCAGGGGGAAAATTAGAAGGGCCAAAGCTTAAGCAGACTCAACTTAGCCACTACGGTTAAAAATAACAAGAAGAGGTTTTTTCGGTATGTCAGTAGAAAAAGGAAGACTAGTGAAAATGTAGGCCCACAGATGAATGAGGTGGGCGCCCTAGTGGTGGAAGACCCAGAGAAGGCAGTTACTGAATGGCTTTTTTGCTTTGGTCTTCGCTGCTGAAGCTGTCCGTCATGAATCCCAGACCCTGGAGGGAAGGGGGAAGGTCTGGAGAGAGGAAGATTTTTCCCTCAGAGGAGGACCAGGTTAGAGACCACTTGGCCACACTGGATGTCCTTAAGTCCATGGGCCCTGATGGGATGCACCTGCGAGTGCTGACAAAACTGGCAGATGTTGTTGCTGGGCCACTGTCATCATCTTTGAAAGGTCATGCAGAACAGGAGAGGTACCTGAGGACTGGAGGAAGGCAAACATCACTACATCTTCAAAAAGAGCAATAAGGAGGACCCAGGGAACTACAGACTGGGTAGTCTCACCTCTGTCCCTGGGAAGGTAATGAAGCAATTCGTTCTGATGTCATGTCCAAACACATTGAAGAACAGGAAGTTATTGGGAGTGGTCAACATGGATTTACCAAGGGTACCAAGGGTAAATCATGCTTGACCAATCTCATAGCCTTCTGTGATGTTATAACTGGTTGGCTGGATGAGGGGGGAGCAGCAGATGACATCTACCTTGACTTCAGCAAGGCTTTTGACACTGTCTCGCATAAAATCCTCATTAAGAAACTGAATAAGTGCAGGCTAGATGAGGGGGCAGTGAGGTGGATTGAGAACTTGATGTGTGACAGAACTCAGAGGGTTGTCATTAATGAAGGAGGGTCAAGTTGGAGGCCTGTAACGAGTAGTGTCCCCCAGGGGTCAATAATTGGTCCAGCCTTGTTCAACATAGCCATCAATGACCTGGACAAGGACACAGAGTGTATCCTCAGCAAGTTTGCTGATCCCAAACTGGGAGGGCTGGCCGACACTCCAGAGGGCTCTGCCACCATCCAGTGTGACCTGGACAGGCTGGAGAGCTGGGCAGAGAAGACCTTTGTGAGGTTCAACAAGGGCAAGTATAGGGTCCTGCACCTGGGGAGGAAGAATGCCAGACACCAACACAGGTTAGGGGTGGACCTTCTGGAAACCAGTTCTGAGAAGAAGGATCTGGGGGTCCTGGAGGGTAGTAAACTATCCATGAGCCAGCAGTGTGCCCTTGTTGCCAAGAGGGCCAATGGGATCCTGGGCTGTGTAGGGTAGAGTGTGGCCAGCAGGTCGAGGGACGTCATTCTCGCCCTCTGCTCTGCACTGGTGAGGCCACAACTGGAATACTGCATCCAGTTCTGGGCTCCCGGGTTCAAGAGAGACAGGGGACTACTGGAAAGAGTCCAGCGAAGGGCAACAAAGATGATTAAGGGATTGGAGCACCTCCCTTACGAGGAACGGCTCAAAGAGCTGGGACTCTAGCCTGGAGAAGAGAAGGCTGAGGGGAGACCTCATCAATGCTTGTATCTAAAGAGTGGGTTGAAGGAGGACGGAGCCATATTCTTCTCAGTGGTTCCCAGTGACAGGACAAGGGGCAACGGGCAGAAGCTAGAACATGGGAAGTTCCATTCAAATATGAGGAAGAACTTCTTTTGGGTGAGGGTACCAGAGCCCTGGCAGAGGCTGCCCAGGGAGGATATGGAGTCCACTTCTCTGGAGATCTTCAAGACCTGCGTGGATGGAGTCCTGAGTGATGTGCTCTGGGCAATGCTGCTTTGGCAGGGGAGTTGGACTAGATGATCTCTAGAGGTCCCTTCCAACTCCGACAATTCTGTAATGCCATGACATGGGATTTGGAGGACACCTGATGGTGCTGGTGGCAAGAGGCCGCTGCCTACCTGGTGTCATTTAGGTCACTCCAGGTCTCTTTCACATATTTTTGCCTCTGTGTGTGTCTCACGCACCTGAAGGCACCTCCGAAGATGCATGTCACGTATGTAGGAGCAGCCCAATGAACCTCTCCAAATGGTTGATGGAGATCTGGGGTTGCATTCAACAGCTGAGGCCATCAGAGATGATCTGGGGTGCCCAGTTGGCCTTCAGCTTCTCTTCCAGGAGAGCTTGCATCTCTCATAGACCCTTTGTCCTATATGCCAGCCCCTGCCCCGGCAGTATCTGGGGTGGCACTAGGTGGGTGGTAGCTAGACTGAGAGACCAACTCTCATGGTTGGACAAGCCCCAACCTTTGATGGGCATCCTGCCCTGTTGGATCTTCAGTCTTTGGCATCCTGGAGGCCAAAGGTTTACCTTTGTGATCTGCTGTGTTTCAGAGCAGGTGAGAGGACCATCTCTGGTGGCTCAAGCCCCAGGGTGGCCACTCCCAGAGATGCCCTTCTCGGAATTAAGGCTTTTCTCATGTACTGTGATCATGCATTGTATCATCACCAAGTGATGGATAAGGTCACCAAGTGATGAACCTTGTGGCCAACAGCAGCTTGGTAGTTGGCAAGGAAAGGAATGGCCTCGCTGCTGGAGGAAATTATTTCAGGTTTTGTGCTGCTTGGATGTCCTGCTGTCCCCCTGTCCCCTCTCAGCTGTGGGGGCTGATCTCATGCTGGCAAGCTGCCAGCTTTTTCAATCCACCTTCATACATTTGCTCCAGCATGTGGTGGGCTCCTAGAGTTTCTCAGGCAGGACGTAGGGGACAGCCTCACTTGGGGTGAGGAGTAAGGGGCTCGTGTGGAAGGCTTCCACTTTATTTCTGGACACGGACCCCAAGCAGCTCTGCCTCTGATTTTACTTCTAATCTGTAAACTCTCCCGCCTCTCTGAAGCATCACAAGAAGGAGAAAGCTTCTGGTTCTGTGCCTTTTCCAGTTTTGGAGTGTTGTTCATCCCCAGGGAAGCTGTAGAGAGGACTGGGCACGATATACCCATGTTTCCTTCAGTCTTTGTCAGGGAAGGTATCAGTTGCCTTGGCAAAGGTCACCTCCTGCTGTTGGGACCTCTGCTTGTTGACCCTCTAGGCCCCCCTCCCATCATCTCAGGTGCTTTGGGGACTCAGCCCTCAGTTTGTGAGCCTGATGGACCCTGAGGTGAACCTGAGAGTGAGGTCTTTCTGCACCGGGATGCCCTTGGGCATGGAGTGCCAGTGGAGAACTGCAAGCTCCCAGGTAAGAGCACATCTTGTGCCCCATGAGCCTCAGCAGGGAGGTTCCCAAGGGATGGTTGGAGGTTGGGGGCATGGGGCAAGGAAAACGGGGCTCTGTGGCCACCTCAAAATGCATCCAGGTGGGACGGGTGAATATTGGGATTTGTGGGGTAAAGCTCTTTGGAGCTCTGGCACCTGCGGTGGTCAAGAACTCGGGGTCTTGATTCCATCCAAGGTCTGGGGGAAGCCGTGGCAGAAAAGCACAAAAGCAGTTTATGTCATGTCCCCCCAGCACTCACACCCATCATGCCTGGAGGGTTGGGGGACCCCCTTTTAATTTGTTTGCACCCCTCCTTCTGCTCCTCTGCTCCTTTAGCTCAGCCTTGTGCCTCGTGCCAGGTCCGTCAGGCTCCTTCTGAGCCGTGGGGGCTGCATGGGTGGTACCAAGACCAGTTAAATAAATGTCACCAGACTGGGAGAGCCCTCTTGGCCAGCTGTTTTGGGGCTCCTCATTTAAGTCACTGGTACCAGCTGGTTTTGAAGTGTCCTGCCCATCAGCTGCTGCTTTGGAGTCTTCAGGAAAGTGGATTGAGGAAAAGGGGGGCAGCGGGAGGCTGGTGCGACCCCTGGGGCACAAGCTGGCGTCATGGGGCATCTTCCTTCATGAGCTGCGTTGTCTCTGTGTCGGCATCCTCGGGGGCTTCTGCCTTGGTGGGGAGGTAGATGGCCCCCATGGGCTGGAAGGATGTCGCTGAAGGGCTCTGGTCCCTGGGGTGCTGACGGGCTGTGAGATGGAGGGGACACCAGGCTGTCACCAGGCTCCTGCAGCCACTGAGCTGATCCCTGTCTCCACGTCCCCCTGGGTTTCAGGGTGGCCAGAGCAGGGACTGGAAGTTGGAGCTGGGGGGGGGGGAGGGAGGGGGGGACACACGACACAC
>JAOTQQ010000038.1:32120-74141 GCA_026546715.1 Gallinago undulata | reverse complement strand
CCCCCCCCCCCCCCCCCCCCCCCCCCCCCCCCCCCCCCCCCCCCCCCCCCCCCCCCCCCCCCCCCCCCCACACACGACACACAGAGGGATGTGACTGTCACCTGCATCATGGGCTGCTGCCATGCACGTCCTCTTCAGGTTGAGCCACAGCAGGACCCCGCTCAGCAGCATCACCAGGGCCAGGAGCACGATCAGCACCGTGCAGGAGGGAGAAGCACCTGGTTTTGGGGAAGACCAGGCTCAGTGTCCCATTTCCAGCCAAGACCAGTAATAGCGTGCGAGAAAACCTAACATCTAACACAGCCTGCCCCCCAGCAAAGCAGCTCAGCTGGTGCTGGAGGTGGACTTTCCTTAATTTAGATTCACCATTCCCCTGCATGGGCGATGGGGTGGGGCAGTTGGAGTGGCCTTCCTTGTTCCTGCTGCTCTTATAACCTCCACCAGTTCCCTGGTGTGTTCTCCTGTTTCAGATTTGGGGTGCTGCTCCTCACAGAAGCCTATTTCTGACACTCCCCTGTTCTTCAAAGTTGTCCCAGCTCTACCACAAGCTGTCAGAGAAATGGGGACTGGTCCAGGAGGGAGCTCAGAGGGTTTGGGGGAGACGGGGACTAAGGGGTGTGTGGATGGAAATTTGGGCTTCAAGAAGAAATGGGAGAGATGAGTGTGTTTTCAGCAAGGAAAGCATCTCTGATGCTCCCAAGGGTGACAGAAAACAAGGTGTGTCCCCCAGAAAAGGCCCTCAAGAACTGGCTGGGATGAACACGTGCCATTTTTCCACTTTCTTCTTGCCTTGGGACTTTCCCCTGCCTCCCCGCCTGGTGTGGAGGAGGACCGTGGCTCTCACCCTTTGGCTTTGTGCACACCACGCCAGCCGCCGAGCCCTGCTGGCACTGCCCCAGCCCGGACCCCTTCTGCTGGCACTCCAGGAGCAGTGACTCGCTTCCCCGGCAGCTCAGTCCCTCCAGCAAGGTATAGCTGGTCTCCTGGCTGAACTGGGCTCCGATGGGCACCGACTGGGCTGGCCCACAGCCCAGCTGCCTGCAGACCACCCCGGCTTCCAGCAAGCTCCAGCCGCTGCTGCACACCCCGTGCCAGGTAGCGTTGTAGAGCACCTCCACCCGCCCCGCGCAGGGACCGGGGCCGTCCTGCACCCGCACCTGCAAGGGGTTTGTGCCTGCAAGAGGGAGCAAAGCAGGTGAGATGTCCCCTGAGACCCAGCAGGCAGATGGAGTGGAGTACGTGTGCCATTTGCTACCTGTACCAGCTGCACGATTCACCTTCCTCCCCCGCCTATGCCCCCTGCAGCTCCCTTGCAGGGTTTGACTTGGAAGGGACCTTATAGATCATCTCATTCCAACCCCCTGCCCTGGGGAGGGACACCTCCCACTAGACCAGGTTGCTTAAAGCCCCTTCCAGCCTGGTCTTGAAACCCCTGATTCCCATCACTGATGTTCCACCAGCCCTCCCAGTCCTGGATAAAACCCTTTTTTGGCGCATCTGAGTGTTCTCCCTGGGGACCACCTGAGCACACGACTGCCGCGTCTTCCTCGTGGTTGCAGTTATGGACTCCCCAGCTGCTAAGGCTGCACTGGGCAAAGGTGGTCTCCATGCCGGTGCACTCCGCGTCATCCAGCCAGATGGGGTCCAAGCCTTGCCCAAAGTGAGCCGAGTCCAGGGCTGACACGGCTGTCCCGCAGCCCAGCTGCCGGCAGATCACCTTGGCGTCATTTAGATCCCAGCTGTCATCGCAGATGGTCCCCCACCGCCCTTGGTGCAACACCTCCACTCTCCCGGCACAGCGGTTCGGGCCAGCAGCCAGGCGGACCTGCACCTCCTCTGTGATGTTGGCATCTGCCAGGAGAAAGCCAGTTAGGAAAGGCGAACAGGACACCCATCACCTCCCCCCGCAAAAAATAATCCCTAAACCAGAGCCAGAGTGCAAATACAAAGTTGTTATGGTCCCCTCCCAGCAAGGGATGCAACCCCCCAGTCCTTCCAGAGGAGCATGGCTGTAGCAATGGACTTCAGTTGCACTTTCAAACCCTAAAATCATGGTGTCTCCTCCATGCAAGTGTATGGACCAGGAAATGGAGGCCAGGCTGGGGATTTGTGGTTGGGTGGTCCCCTCAAGACATGGCTTGGCTTGCTTAGTGCCATGGGGAGGGGGCTGTGAAGGTTTTGATGAGATGTTGCTTGTGAATGGAGTGGGAACCTGTTGCTGGGTTGGGGACAAGCCTGGCCAAGAGACTATGACCCTTTGCCAGTCCCCTTCCCCAAAAATCATGCCTTTCCTGAGCCAGCATCACCCCAGAGGCAGACAGATAGACCCTCCTGTGCCCACCCCCAATGCACTGTGTTGCAGGATGGGATGTACCTGAACACACCACGCCAGCATCTTCTCCATGATTGCAGTTACTCTCTCCCCAGGGACGAGCTCGGCACTGGGCAAGGGTGTCCTCGGTCCCAGTGCAGCTCACATCATCCAGCCAAATGTGCCTCGTCCCCTGCCCGAAGCGAGCCCGTCCAGGGGCTGCCATGGCCCTGCCACAGCCCAGCTGCCGGCACACAACCCTCGCCTCACTCAGGTCCCAGCCGTCGTCACAGACCGTCCCCCACTGCCCGTCATGGAGCACCTCCACCCTCCCAGCACAGTGGTTTGGTCCTTCTGCCAGGCGGATCTCTGCCCTGGCCAGATCTGTGGGCAGAGAAGCAGGAGATGTAGGGTTGAGGACAAGAGGACTGTATGTCCAAGAGGGGCTTTCTGGTGGCAGTGGCCAGGTTGCAAACCTAGGGCAGATGCCCAGCCATGGTGGATCAGGAGGAGAGATCCTGGCCTGAGCCCTGCCTGCAGAGACATGCAGGCAGACATGGTCCTTGGGCTTCCTAAGCTCCACAAGGCACCTACATCAGGCCTCCAGACTCAGTCCCTGACAGAGAAGGGGAGAAATAAATCCCCCTTCTTGAGTCTTGCTGGGACCCAGCAGAGTCTCGCTGCAGCCCACATCCCAAGCTGGTGTCAATGTTCTCTTTGCCCCCTTTTCTGTTCAGCTGTGCAAAGGGCAGCTACTGGGGTGTGTGAATGGGGGACCAATGCCATCCGCCAAGGGGATGAGCCCTGCAAATCTCCTTTCTGCAGCCAGTGCTCCTGAGGTCAGGCTGGAGGAGAAAGCTTGTTTTGGGGGCAGGGAAAGCTCCAAACTGTGCTCCTAGGAGCCTGCAGGAATGACCTTCACCTGAGCAGACCACACCAGCATCCTCTTCATGGCTGCAGCTGTTAATTCCCCAGGGCCTGGTCCAACACTCAGTGAGCGCGTTCTCCCCCCCGATGCAGGCGACCCTGTCCAGCCAGATTGGATCTAGCCCTCTCCCAAAGGAAGCCCCTGCTGGTGCTGCAATGGCCTCGCCACAGCCCAGCTGACGGCACACCACCGCCGCATCCCTCAGGTCCCAGCCATCATCGCAGACTGTCCCCCATTGCTGGTTGTGAAAGATCTCCACCCTCCCGGCGCAGCGATGTGGGCCATCCACGAGCCGGACAGTCGATGTGTTGGTTACACTGGTGTCTGAAAGCATTGCAGAAACATCATGATGGGGTGGGGACACACATGGTGCTGGTAGAAATACCCAGTGCTGGGATGAAAGGAACGCTAGGCCCTGAAAGGGCTTGACCATCATCTTGAAGGTAGTGAGGTGCAGGATGGACCCCCCCCATGCCCTCCTGGGACATCTTGTCTTGCAGGAGTGGTACATACCTGAGCATATGACACTGGCATCTTCTCCATGGTTGCAATTACTCTGTCCCCAGGGTCGAGCTCGGCACTGGGCAAGGGTGACCTCGGTCCCGGAACAGCCCACATCATCCAGCCAGATGTGTCCCGTCCCCTGCCCGAAGCGAGCCCGGCCAGGGGCTGCTGTGACCCTGCCACAGCCCAGCTGACGGCACACCACCGCTGCATCGTTCAGGTCCCAGCCGTCATCACAGACCGTCCCCCACTGCTCGTCGTGGAGCACCTCCACCCTCCCGGCACAGCGGTCTGGCCCGTTCACCAGCCGCAGGTTGGCTGAGCCGGAGTTGCCTGCTATTGTGGAGAGGGAAATAGGTGGGCATGTGGTTGCCGGGCTCCCACACATCCCTGGACCACCCCTCCTCACCTGCATCCCTGGACCAACGTCCCACTGCGGCACCCCATATGCCTCCAGGGAGGAGCAGGGCAGGGCCAGCACTGGGGCATTGACAGCACTGAATACAAAAGGCACTGACATGGCTGGGTGCTGCTGTTTCACCAGGGAAGACAAAACCCTGGCCATGTTTCCTGGCTGGGTTGGAAGGGACGTTTAAAGATTATCTAGTCCAATTCCATTGGGCAGGAACCTTTTCTACTAGACCAGGTTGCTCAAAGCCCCATTCAACCTTGAACACCTCCGATGATGGGACAGCCACAGCTTCTCTGGGCAACCTGGGCCAGGGTCTCACCACCCTCACAGGAAAGAATTTCTTCTTTATATTCAATCTAAATTTACACTCTTTCCGTTTAAGACCTTCTCTTTCCCTTGTCCTGTCACTACAGGCCATGGTATAAAGTCTGTCCCCATCTTTCTTCTAAGCCCCCTTTAAAATACTGAAAGGCTGCTATAAGGTTGCCCTGGAGCCTTCTCTTCTCCATGCTGAACAACCCCAATTCCCTCAGTCTTTCTCCATAGCAGAGGAGCTCCAGCTCTCTGACCATTTCATAGCCTCCCCTGGACCAGCTCCAACAGGTCCGTGTCTTTCTTGCACTGAGGACCCCAAAGCTGGACCGAGTACTCCAGGGTTGGTTTCACAAGAGCAGAGCAGAGGGACAGAATCCAGAATCCCGTCCCTCACCCTGCTGGCCATGCGGCTTTTGATGGAGTCCAGGATGCAGTTGGCTTTCTGGGCTGTGAGCATACATTGCTGGCTCTTGTACAGCTTTTCATTCTCCAACACTGCAAGTCCTTCTCCTTAGGGCTGCTCTCTGTCCCTTCATCCCCCAGTCTATACTGATAGTGGGGGTTGCCTTGACCCAGGTGCAGGACCGCGCTATTGGCCTTGAAGTGATTGTCCCAGAGACACACATGAGTGAGAGCTGCAAGAAGTCCCTACACCAGCCCAGCGCGGAGTATCTCCTTCAAAGGGGGCCACCCGCCTGCCCCTGGGTACCAGCAGGAGCTCTGCCTCTCACCAGCATCAGCCCAGCTCTCACCTGCACACACCACACCAGCATCTTCCCCATGGTGGCAGTTGTGGATGCCCCAGGTCTTGGCTTGGCACTCGAAGAAGTCGGTTTCCTCCCCTGTGCAGCTTACGTCATCCAGCCAGATGGGGCCGGCTCCCCACCCAAACCGAGCTGAGCCGTGGGCCGAGAGGGCCACCCCACAGCCCAGCTGCTGGCAGACCACCGCTGCGTCCTTCAGGTCCCACCCATCATCGCAGACTGTCCCCCACTCGTTGTTATAAAACACCTCGACTCTGCCAGCACACTCGCTCAAACCACCCACCAGGCGAAGCCTGGGGCTACTGCCAATCCCGGAGCCTGAAAAATACCCAAAACCAGGCATTATTGATGAAAAGGCTTGTGCATCTTAACACCTGCTGAGTTGGAGAAGACAGGACATCCCTGTAGTGGTTCTGGATGGTGTTGCTGCAGCGAGCTTGCACGTCCCTTACCCTTCAGCAGGGACTTGAAGCAAAGTGATCAGAGGGGTTTTTGCATGGTGGAAGGAGCTGCAGAAGGCCCCTTCTACTAGTTGCACCCTGAAGGTGGTTGCACCCTTGTTCAGAGCCCAGGACAGGAGAAAGTGCACGTCTCCACCTAAGGGACACTATGCTGGGAAGAAGGTATCACAAGGGTCCTTCCCAGTTGTTCTCCCTGCTTTCCTTCCCCCTTGTTTGGAAGCTGCATCACCCAGGTTCACCTGGCACCAACCCACTTTTCACCCTACAGGAAATGGCAAAGGATTCCCGACTGTCCCTGTCCTGACTGCTTCTAGATGCCACATTGACCTGTTCATGGAGGTTGACCTTCTAAGGCAGTAGATAGCTCAGAAATGGCGTCACATGAGAGCAGCTGGTTCCTGTGCGTCTTTCTGCATTTATCTCCACATTATGGCATTTCACAGATGCTCTATCTGCTCTTGAGCTGGGGCATGGAGCAGCCACATCTGCTGCCACTTCAGCAGACCCCATGCACCCTCCCCCTACCGCTCCCCAAGGGTGCAGGTGCATCACCCCATTTAAACCTCTTGAACACCTCCAGTGGAATCAGACACTGAGGCATGTCTTAAGCCATGTTGCTTTTTTCCCAGCTTACCATATTTCTTCTTGTCTCTAAACACTGTATTTCAGTGAGGTTTCTACCAATCTGGGCAATTTCTGGTCAGCTTGTTCCCAAACTGTTCCCAGCCTGTGGAAGGATGGGGCTTGGTCTCTCTTACAGTGAAAACAAGTGATGGTTACCTGAGCACACAACGCTGGCGTCTTCTATGTGGTTACATGCATGGTGTCCCCAAGGCTTGAACGAGCATTCAGCAAGTGTGGCTTCTGTCCCAAGGCAATTCACCCCATCTAGCCAGATGGGGCCAGATCCTTGCCCAAAACCGGATGAACCTGGGGCTGACATGGCTGTCCCACAGCCCAGCTGCCTGCACACCACGGCTGCATCCTTCAGGTCCCAGCCATCATCGCAGATGGTCCCCCACTGCTGGTTGTGAAAGACCTCCACCCTCCCGGCGCAGCGGTGCGGGCTGTTCACCAGCCGCAGGACTTCTGGACTCCCTAAGTCCAGGTCTAAAAACAGAATGGGAGGACAATAAATCCTGGCTGGACATGCCTGCCTGTCCAGTGGCTGGCAATGTCGTGGACCTCCCCTTGCAAGAAGTCTTGCAAGGTGTGCACCAGCATGCAGCAACTCTGCTACTGCTGCACCCTGGGTGTGCACACATGAACACCTTTTGGGACAAGCCTGCTAGGACAATGCCTGTAGATTGTCAACCTGCCCAATTTACTGACATGCTCCCATGATGTGAGTATCCTCATGGGAAGAAGCAGGCAGGAAGGCATCAAGTGCATCGAGCACCTGAGCTTGGTGAGGAGAAAGGCCTGCCTGAGGACTAGAAGCTGTGTGGTAGCACAGATCAAAAAAAACTCACAGGGGCAGCTTCAGCCCTGGTCATGTGCCAGGGCTCTTTGGGTGTGAGGGAAAGCCTACATGTTGCAAGCTTGAGATTTGTGGAAATTCCCTTGGGATTTGTTGGAATTCCAAGCATTTTTCCTCAGGGGAGCCACAGACTGGTAGACCTTGAAATGGAAAACAGCTTGTGCTCCCTGGTGGGACCACAGAAACAAGGGGTGGTTGAGCCAGGACAAGGAGGAGGTGGGTGGGCAAATTTGGTCAGACTGCACGGCCTCCCCCAAGGGAGGACTGATCCCTGACTCACCGCCACTGACCTGTGGCCACAGAGCACGAGACGCCTGCATGCCCCTTTGACTTGCAGCTCTTGACGCCCCAGAACTTGACCTTGCATTCGAAGAGGGCCCCCTCCATCCCGGTGCACTCCACAGCATCCACCCAGATCAGGCCATCTCCTGTCCCAAACCGGGAGGACCCCGCAGCTGAGTGTGCCGCCCCACAGCCCAGCTGCCGACACACCACCTGGGCTTCAGCCAGGTCCCAGCCATCGGAGCAGATACCACCCCAGTGCTGATCATGAAACACTTCAACTCTCCCAGAGCACGAGTCTGAGCCGTTCACCAGGCGGAGGCTTCCAAGGTCAGAAATGCCCGATCCTACAACATCAGAGAGTGTACACATGTTAAGGAGATGCCTTCTGCCCCATGAAACCTCCAGCTCCCAACAATGGATTTATACCAGAGGCTGAGCAGCCTTGGGGGTTCAAGGATGCTCTTGCGATGACAGAGATGACCTTTGAAGTGTGATGTGAACTAGCCCAAATGGTGCTTGAGGTTTGATTAACATGGGCTTGGTCAGACTGTAGTCAATGGACCTTATATAGTTTGCCCTCCTAAAGCAGGGCAGGGTCCAGTTGCCAAGATGCGGGCATCTTTGTGCCATTTGGGACTCCTGGAATACCTCATCTGCCCTCCAGATGCTGCTCCTGAAGGGCACAGGTATTCCTGTAGGATCTCTTAGCCCAGCTAGGGTGAGATGCTACCTTTCCACACTGGGTTGACTAAATTCAGTGCTGTCACTGACAAAAGGATATTAAGCAAAATCCATTCTGATTTCAAGCAACCCTGTGGCCCCAGCTTCTTAAGAGCCACTAAATTGTGTTTTGGGGGTTCCTCTGGCAGAAAGTCAGAGCTGGAGAGGAGACAGAGGGATGAAAGACAGGTTTTCATGGGCCCATGAAGCTCTGAGGGTACATCTACCATGGATCAACCAAAGTTGTCGGAGGATACCCCCTGACTATAATAGGAGAAGACTCATTCATACAGGAGTCTGCCCCTCTGTGAAGAACTAGGTGGCCCTGTTAGAGTTTGCCTGATGGGAACGGTCTCTGGCTCATGCTAACTGCCAGGATTTGTGATAAACAACATCAGTCAAAAGCCAGAGACCATATTTTTAGTGACAGCAGTGCAAATGGGCAAGGCATTTGCATTTCTCAGACTTTAATGTCTGTGTACAGATGCTGCCCTCTTCCACCAGGATAGACCATGAGGGGTGGATTTCAACGCAAAGGCTCTCCAGGCTGGCTGCAAACTGTTCCTTCATTGCAAGGCCTTGCAGAGTCAAGGACCGTGGAAGGTTTGCCCCTGTGCTCCCAGTGCCACAACAGGCAGTGGTTACCTGAGCACACCACGCTGGCATCTTCTCCATGCTCACATCCATGGACGCCCCAGCTCTTGGCTCTGCATTCAGAGAGGGCAGCCTCCGTCCCCATGCAGCGCACGTCATCCAGCCAGATGGGTCCCTGTCCCTCACCGAAGTAAGCCCGCCGTGGAGCCGATATCACCACCCCGCAGTCCAGTTGCCGGCACACCACTTTGGCATCCGCAAAGTCCCAGCTGTCATCACACACCGTCCCCCATTTCTCCTTGTGAAACACTTCAACCCTCCCAGCACAGTGACCTGGGCCATCCACCAGACGGACTGGGGCAAAGCTGGAAACGGCTGAGCCTGCGAACAGGCAGGGAGATGCTCAGAGTCCCTCTACAGGAAGAGGAAGGACCCTGCATTTCGGCACGTCGCTAGGGCTGCATGGTCCCATTGCCTCTGAATGCACAGTGTCTCATCCCTACTCTGTGGGGACACTTCTCAAAGAGCTTGGGGGTTCTTGACCCAGCGGCAAGAGAGGTGAAGCTGATACCTTCCTCCCAAGATGGATGGGGGAAATTACTGGTGCATCATGACCCACTGCTGGGGCTGGAGTGAAACCCACCTGAGCACACCACGCTGGCTTGCTTTCCATGGCTGCAGCTGCTCTCTCCCCATGGGCTCGCCTGGCACTTTGTAAGGGTTGACTCTGTCCCCTGGCAGTTCACGTTGTCCAGCAAGACACGCAGGGGTCCGGTGCCAAAGTCCACCTCCTCTGATGCTGGCAGCGCCGTCCCACAGCCCAGCTGCTGGCACACGACCTCAGCATCCTTCTTATCCCAGCCATGGTCACAGATGGCTCCCCACTCCTCCTGGTGAAACACCTCAACTCTGCCAGCACAGTGGTGTGAGCCATTTGCCAGCCGGAGCTGAGCTGGCTCAGGGATGATTGAGTCTGCAAACATCCAAGAGATTCATTAGTGCCTTCAGATGGCGGCCAGTTTCCCTCCATCCTTATGATATTGCAGTTAAATTCCTGGCCCTCTTCAAGTTGTCAAAAAGCAGAGGAGGGAAAAACAGGAGGACTCACCACCACCACCCAAAACTTCAACCCAGGAGCACTATCGTCTGATGGAACCATCAGGTTCAGAGAGGGTGCATGAAATCCCTACTGGCTGCTGCTGCTGACCCCTAGTCTTACCTGGGGGTGCAGATCTGCCATCATCACACCCTCCCCCTCCCACCACCTTGCATGGAGTGATACCAAAGAATCCTTGGTAACCTGAGCAAACTACACCAGCGTCTTCCCCATGGTAGCAATTATTGATGCCCCACGGCCGGGCCCGGCAGGCAGACAGTGTGCTCTCCATCCCCGTGCAGTTCGTCTCGTCCATCCAGATGATGCCGACCCCGCGCCCGAATTGACCCCCGCCAGGGGCCGACAGCGCTCGCCCACAGTCTAGCTGCCGGCAGACGACCTCGGCGTCCAGCAGGTCCCAGTTGTCATCGCACACAGTTCCCCACTGCTTGTTATGGAAGACCTCGACCCTGCCAGCACAGCGGCTGCCATAGTTCACCAGCCGGACCTGGTCACCCTCTGAGTTACCTAAAAAGGCGATAAGGGGAAGCGCCAGCACCCTGCAACCCCTGGGTAAGGAAAACAGCCCTGGAACCTTCTCAGGTCACTGAGTGTTGCACCAAGCACTGCAGGCTCGTCTAATCACCTCAGAAAGGAGCCGGCTGATCCCCAGTGCCTGCTGGCTAAAGGGTGAGGGGCTGCAAGCTGCACTGTGGCAGCATCCCACCCACTGGCATCAGCACTGTCCCCTCCGGGAGGATACCCAAAATTTCTCAAGCCCCCCAGACATCCTGTGATGAAAACACCCATGAAGAGGGCACGTTGTCTGGGGCTGCTTGTGGAGGTGAAAACTCAAGGTGATGGGCCAAGACCCACCACTTCTTGTGCCGTGTCACTCCCAAGAGGGTTACCTGCACACACCACGCCAGCTTCTCTCCCACGGTGACAAGTGGTGCTGCCCCGGGGCTTCGCCTTGCATGCAGAGAAGGCAGTCTCCGTGCCCACACAGCTCACGCTGTTGGGCCATGTTTGCCTGGGCCCTTGCCCAAAATGTGACCCAACGGGTGCTGACAGTGCTCTCCCACAGCCCAGCTGCCTGCACACCACTCGAGCCTCGGCCAGACTCCATCCCTCGTCACACAGGGCTGCCCAGGTGCCATTGTGGGTGACCTCCACCCTGCCTTCGCAGTGCGTTGAACCATTGGCCAAGCGGAGTTCAGCGGCTACGGACATCCCTGAAGCTGACAAGAACATGCAAGGGTAAGTGCGCCGGGAGAACTACAACTGCCTCTGATGTGTCCTCCATGCATGGTAAGCGCCCAGACCGGAGACTGAGTGCTCGCAATGCACTCAGTCCTCATCCTCCTAAAAGTGAATTTTGAGGGATGTCTTTGCAAAGAGGCTCTATTGCAAAGGTGTGTTATTGCAAAGTCTCTTTAATGCAAAAGCACTTCCTTGCTCCCTCCTGCACAGCCCAAATAAAAGAGCTGAGCTACATGTTCATCAAAACCTTCATCAAAAACCCTCAAGTACAGGTGACGGGCAAAACAGTCCTGACCTGCTTGGGAGGGCAGGAACCAGGAAGGGTGAGTTATATTTGCAGAGAGCTTTGCCCCCAAAGCAAACCAGGCTTTTGAACTAGGTTCTCTGTAATTCATGCACGTGACTGCAAACAAGAAAACTGCTGTTCCTGCAGCTTAGAATCGCAGAATGATTAGGTTGGAAGGGATAGCTGGAAATCATCTAGTCCAAACCCACTGCTAGACCAAGGTCACCCCAGAGCAGGTTGCACAGGATGTCGTCCAGGTGCATTTTGAATATCTCCAGAGAAGGAGATTCCACAACCTCTCTGGGCAGCCTGTGGTTCCAGCACTGGATCCACGGCAGCAGGAAATGGGTGAAGGCTTTGCAGGATGACTTGCCCACCATGGGCAGGCACTCCTGGGGGGAAAGCAGAAGCCATCCCATGATCCCTTAGGAAACTCCAAAAGTCTGATGTTGACCCCTCTTGCATCTCAACGTGAGTTACCTGAACATATCACTCCAGCATCCTCCCCGTGGAAGCAGTTGTTGTCCCCCCACTTGCTGGCCCGGCAGTGGAAGAGGGTGTCCTCAGTGCCAGTGCAGTTCACCTCGTCCAACCAGATGGGATCGTGGCCCCTCCCGAAGCGAGCCCCGCTGGTGGCTGACAGAGCTGTGCCACAGCCCAGCTGCCGACACACGACCTCCGCATCCACCAGGTCCCAGCCGTCATCACAGACCGTCCCCCACCTGTGGTTGTGGAGCACCTCCACCCTCCCAGCGCAGCGGTTGGGGCCATTGAACAGCTGGAGGGTGCCCAGGGCAGTGATGCTGGAGTCTGTGGGTGTCCCAAGGGGAACAGTCAGAGAACGGTTGTGCATCACCGCCAGTACAGCAGGAAGGGATGGAGGGGTGGAGGTGGTGCACAGCTGGAGGGCTGTTGTCCCGGGCTACCTGAGCACTCCACGCTGGCATCCTCCACATGGTGACAGTTGTGTTCCCCCAATGGTCTGGCTCGGCATTCAGAGAGGTTCCTTTCCTCCCCAGTGCAGTTGACCTCGTCTAACCAGATCTGTCCTGTTCCTTCTCCGTACCGAACTCCTGGTGCCACTGAGAGCACTGTCCCGCAGCCCAGCTGCCGGCACACAACCTGGCCCTCAGGGGAACCCCAGCCATCATCACACACCGTCCCCCATGTCCCATTGTGGAGCACCTCCACCCGCCCAGCACAGCGATCAGGGCCACCCACCAGGCGAAGCAGCTCCCATGGGCTCTCAGCAGCTGTGCCTGCAAAACCAAGAGGGGAAAGAGAAGAGGTGAAATCCTGGGGGTGGATGGGACCCAGCTACTCATGCATTTGAGATGGCTCTTGCCCCCCAAAAAAGGATTTCAGAGGGGATGTTGACAATCCCACACCGTCTCTGGATATCTCAGGTGTCCCTGGGCATCTGTTTGTAGGCAACTGAGCCCCATCTCTGCATCTAAATGCCTGAATTAACCACAGTGTGGATCCTGCACCCCAGGAGCCCCTTTCTTGTTCATGTAATAGGCAGGAAAAAAGGGGCATCTGAGCTTATGTGTATATTTTTGTACCAGCAGCCAGCAGCAAAGATGGAACTTCACCATCAAGAGTGGGTAACGCCTTGGGGTCCAGCTGAATGGCAAGCTTGTGAGGACGAGAGGAAAAGTGCTTGAACTAAGGCAGTATGAAGACCCATGGCATGAGATTGCCACAGGTCCTGTAGGCAAGAGCACTAACCAAAGGGAGACTGTGTGGAAAGGAGCTGTAACTGGACGTTAGTCACATGGAGAGCACAGCTGGGTCAGCAGGAAAAAAAAAATGTTCAAGAAGGATATGATTGCATTGTGTAAATAAGCTTTTTGACCACAGATAATGATTTCCGAAGTGCTCAGGCACTGATCTGTGTGTGGGTCTGACTATCTAGCAAGCAAGGGGCCAGATGCAGCAGTTGGGAAGTCACAGGGGCCAGAAAGAGTACAAAACAGGTTAAAAATCAAATCCCTGAGTCATTCAAATACAAACAGCACCTGGGCAGCTGTGGCACGCTGGGTGTAGCACGGCTCTTTCATTCCACCTGGGCAGCAGGAAGCAGGAAAGTGTCTTTCAATAACAAGTCTTTGCAATAAAGCATCTTTGTAATGCCACCCCTGAAAATTCACTTTTACAAGGAGGCTGAACCAGATACATTCCAGGCACTGGGTCCCCTTGCAAAGAGCACAGTCCTGATGATAGCTCGCTCTTCTGTTTCATCCTTTCCCTGCTTTTCCCATGTGCTTTTTGCTCTGCTTCCTTATTTTAACTAGGAGCAATGAGGCTACCCTGTATCAGCAGTAAATCAGCCTGGCAGCTGAGACTTAAGACTTAACAGAACTGATACACTCCTCAGCATGTTTCTTGCAAGCACTGCCTGATCGTGTGTGCATTGACCATGGACAAGTCCCAGCCCAGATGTCTCCAGCCAGCCAGGAGATACTGACTGTCGCAGAGGCAAAGGCTGTACTGAAATTTCCGGGATTTCCCCCAAAAGTGGGAAGATTATACTGTTCATGAATAGATCACCAAAGAAAGAGAAAACTCAAGCAACTTAAAGCAAAATTTTAGTTCCAAAAGACAGCAGTACAAACTGCCCTTTGCAACTAATCAGCCTGGAAATTAAAACAAAGTCCCTACCAGCAGGGAAAGCATGTTCCTAATTTTGTTCACTCCAATCCCAATCAGAAAAATGTTTCTGCTCATGCCTTTTGTAAACACGAAACAGCAATAAGAATGTTGTCCAGCTCAAATAACCAGCTTATGCTCTGAGCTGGGGCAGCTTGGACGAGGCCCAAAGCCCTTCCTTAACCATTTCCAAAATGATGGTGCTATTTAACCATCAGCATGATACTGCTCTTGGAGCAGAGCCCTTCCACATCCTTGCACCAATGTCTGAGAGCAAACCATGGCTGTGGATGAGGGATCTGTAGGGTCTGCAGCTTCCTTACAGCTCTGCCTGAGCACAAGGGTCATCTCTCTTGCCAACATCTTGCCTGACTGCCCCATTAGCCCCACAAATATCAGTTCCTTGTGCTGCACAACCATGAGCCACCCAGCCTTGTCCTGGCAATGTGGGTCAACTTGCTCACCTCTCTGTCATGTGGAGACCCTCTCCTCTAAATGCAGAGTGCTGTTGGGTTTGTCTAAGCCCCCTCCATGCTGCAATGCCATGAGTTTGCCATGTATGGTCTGGGATAAGCCAAGATTAAAGCAGGGAAGGAAGCTGTGACCATCTATGAGAAAACGTCAGCATCAGGCAAGCTTCCCTCCACTCTCATAATGCTCTCAAGCCTTTATTACGGGGCACAAGCCTTTGATTGTGGGAGAAAACCATCTGTGCAGAAGTAGACCTGCTGTGCATGGCTCTTGGACTGCAGGAGAGATAGACAAGCTCCTGACAGCTTAAAAAACCCTTTCACCCACCTCCAAAGCCATCACAAGCCATTGCCCAAGATCCCAGAGTGAACCCCAGGGCCCCAACCAGCCTCTGCTGTTCCCCACAAACTGTTAGCTGAATCGGCTGAAGGAGCCAGCGTGGCAGATGGGCTCCCTGCAGTCAGCAGTGAAGGCAAACGCCACTCACCCCAAAGGCATGCCATCAGAAGAAGGGTCCCTGCAGTCTTGGCCCCTCCACAGGTGGGTTTTCTGCCCCCAGGGTGGCTGGACGAGGGATGGGGACCGCTTGGCATCCCCATGTTCACAGCCTGGCCACAGGCTGGAGGCTGGAGTGGATTGTCCTTGCGAGAGAGGCCAGCTGAGCCCTGTGTCCCACTGGAAAACTGGGAGGGCAAAATGCGATTTCTGCAGAGAGTTCTCCTCCTCTGCCCTGCTCCCCCCTGCGAGCTTCACCTCCTGTGAAGCTCTGCCAGGAAGTGACCTGCTGCCCCATGCAGTGGCCAGTCTTGTCACCAGCTTGCAAAACAGCAAGCTGTTCCAGGAAAACCTGGAGCAAACAAAACCCACTTGACACTCAGGTTCTGTCTCATATGTGCCAGTCCCTGTGGCCATCTTGGCTGCCCTGGTACAACAGATCTACTTTTGACAAGTTGAATCAAGCCTTTATGCACAGACCTGGGGAAATATAGCTACGTTACCTTCATTAGAAAGTGGCTGGTAGGGTTTTGAGGTGAGGGAACATCCACTGCAAGAAAATAAGTTACTACAGGCTGAAAATGGCTTTATTGTAGGAGGCTGGAGCCAGCACCTGCACTGCAGCTATATTCCATCAGGTGAGCCTGGAAACCATCTGTGATGAGAAGGGGTCTCACACCCACCTTGCCATGCTTTGGACGGCTCAGACAGGTTTGGAAAACAAGAGGAATTGCCATTGTTGTATCCTACTGTATCTCCACCTGCAAGGGTACCTTTTGGATTAGCAGTTTGCTTCCCCATTGCTGTTATGCTGATGATGGTCCACACGTGTCCCTTGCAAATCACTGCCCCAAGTATATGCTGAGAGGATGGAAGAGTTTGCTGTCCTCCCATCCCTTCAGTGTGTGGTGGCACGCTGATTTTGTGCAAGGAAGGGGCCCAAAGGCAGAGAACTGTGCTACTGGAAAGAGTGTGTTTTGCAAAAGGGTCATCAAATTAACATCGGCCATTGCTGCGAATGGGAAGGTTCAGATGGAGGTGGGTGTTGCACTGGTGGTACCTTGAAGATGGGGCTTGCATTGGTCCCCTGCCAGAAACAGGATGGATGGTTCTGCCCGTGTCTGTTCAAAAATAAGAAGCAAAAGCAGAGCATGTACTGGGAAGAGGACAGCATGGCCAGGAAGGTCTCAGGCTGAGTTTAACCTCTTCAGCCTAGCAAAACCTGAGAGGTCTAGCAGAGTGGAGAGTAGATTCCTGCCTGCAGGAAGATCAAATAAGAAAAACCCCAGAGGCATGCAGAGCTAGGGCTGGAGACCAAAAGGAAAAAAGCGGTGTACTACACAAAGGCACAAGAATGAGTGGGTGAAAGTTAGGCTGGAAACGAGTCAAAACTAATCTCATAAAAAGTAGAGCAGCCAGAAAGGTGGCTGTATTCATTTGTACTGAGGCTCAGTGAGCCCAAGGACTTTGTTCCCCTCCTTTGCAAACAAACAAGCCAGCAGTAAAGAGATTCCCAACACCGACCAGCACAGAAATGCTGTGAACTGTCATAGCCTGGCATGGCTGATGCAGCTCTGGGCCAGGGAGCTTCTGCTGGGGCTGTTTTCAGTTGCACAAACAGACGCTCTAGAAGTGAGTTGTGTCCTCTGTCCCTTCTGCTCATTTTGAACTTGGGTGTTGTGTCCCTCTGAGAAGTCTGAAACCCCTTCTTGAGACACTAAAGTCTCTGCAGAGTAACCCATGGCCCAAGCTGGGATCTAGCAGGTGCTGATCCTTCATGTTGGAGCACTAAAGAGCATGAACTCATCCCAGCTTTATTACAAAAACCTTCTCTAAATGGTGCACACATTTTATTCCGCAAAGATGGGTCCAAAGTCCTGCTTTCTCCTATTCTGAGGATGCTTTATGCAGAGCTAGGAGAAGCCCTGGGCCTTTGATGTAAGCTTTGGGACAGGCAAGGTGGGATGACCAGGTCTGCTGGGGTAGCCAGCAGGAAGATGAGAAGGCTCAAGTGCCAGCAGGAGGATGAGAAACCTTGAATCTCAGGTGGATGTCTGTGGAGCAATAGAAGCTGACCTTGCGGCCATATGTTGACAGGAGATACACAGCCAGTCTGTGGCTGGGGCTTAGGACAAGTAGCAAGACATGAATGGGTCACAGCTGCAAATTGCTGGCTGGGAGGGAAGGAGATGTGGGAGGTAGACCTGAAGGGCACCAAAATACATAGAATCATTGAATGGTTTAGGTTGGAAGGGACCTTAAAGATCATCTAGTTCAAACACCCCTGCCATGGGCAGGGATGCCTCCCACTAGACCAGGTTGCTCAAAGTCCCATCCAGCCTGGCCTTGAACCCCTCCAGGGATGGGGTAGCCACAGCTTCTCTGGGCAACACGTTCTAGTCAATCATCACCCTCACAGCAAAGAATTTCTTCCTGGTATTTAATCTAAATCTCTTCCAGTTTAAAATCATTATCCCTCGTCCTATCATTAAATGGCCTTGTTTTAAAGTCCCTCTCCAACTTTCTTGTAGGCTCTCTTTAAGTACTGGAAGGAGCTATAAACTATCCCTAGAGCTTCTTCTCTAGGCTGAACAACCCCAACTCTCTTAGCCTGTTCTCACAGCAGAGGTGCTCCACCCCTCTGATCATCTTTGTGGCTCTCCTCTGGACTTGCTCTAACAGGTCCGTGTTCTTCTAGTGCTGAGGACTCCAGAGCTGGATGCAGTACTCGGGACAGGGTCTCACCAGAGTGGAGTAAAAGAGGAGAATCACCTCCCTCACCCTGCTGGCCATGCTTCTTTTGATGCAGCCCAAGATACAGTTGGCCTTCTAGGCTGTCAGCACATGTTGCCAGCTCATGTTGAGCTTCTCATCCACCAATACCCCCAAGTCCTTCTTCTCAGTGCTGTTCTTAGCCCTCAGGGCTGTCACATGCTGTGACTCTTTAATTATATTCATCTTTTCTTTTCCATGTCCTTGTGTGGAGATAGGCTTGGCTTCCAAGGCACACACTCACTACGACCTGGTCAAGTTTGTGGTCCTTTCATTCCCTCCCATGGCACTGGAGATGTTCCTCAGACCCTGGACCCTCCTGGCTTCACCAAAGTGGTCGATGTTTTGGGCCTCAAACCTGGGTTGCTCCATTAGGAACCTTAGTGACCCTTCCTTGTTTGTGGCCACAATAACATTAGTAATCTTGAGTCTCCTGTAACTGACCTGGTAATCTGTAATCCCTCTATAACCAAGGAGCCTTCACCACTTCCACCTCACCAAGTGACTCCATATCCCTGAATCTCTATAATGCTGCACTCTCAATCTTACGGTTTAAGGATTTTACTGGTATTTGAAAGTGAATTGAATAAATACAGTGGGTGAGGGACTTTTCACCCCATTCTGGATGGGTGTTTAAGTGCACTCCTCATTTTGCAAAGTTTTTTTTTTTTGTACAGTGCAGGAGAGCACTCTGCTCCCTTGCTCCTGCATCAGGCAGTAATCCTAACTTCCATGGGAGATTAGGGAAAAAGGTATGATCCCGCTGGGAATGCGGTGAGGGTGATGGCACTGGGTGCCACTGCAGGGGGTTATAAGATTTATAGGAGATTATAGGGCTGGGAACAAGAGGCGTCTGGAGTTAGGATTCTGGAGCCTACCCAGAGGACCAGATATGAGTTATTCTGAGAGGGACTTGCTTGGAGACTGATGGACTTCAGCTCTGCATGGAGGAACTGGGACTCACAGAGGCTCAGCACAGTGAGCTGGGGGCTATGGGGCACAGAGACCAGAGGTCTCCACTCTGCCAGAGGGGATTCTCTCTGATGATCATTGCAGCAGCGGCTCTGCTCTTCTGGCTCCAATGAAGTCTTCCGGGGTTCTGAGGGAGCCTTGCCTTGGACACCAGGAACATGACCGCTTAAGCCTCAAATGACATCCTGCTGTCCTCTGTCTTCACTATAAGTGGTTTGTCTGCAAAATAAAGGAACATGGAGAATGAGATCCCCAGACCCAGGCTGGTGTGCTCCATGCCAGCCAGACGTGCGGCCATAAGGAGGCCAGGTGCACCACATGCTGTGGTCCTGCTCTTACCTGAGGAGCATCGGACTGGTCTTCCACACCTCGTCCACAGGTACAGGACCAACAGGGTCCCACAGAGCATTGCCCCCACGCCGAGCAGGCCTGCCAGCACCGAGCAGGACTGTATGAGTTCTGCAGGAAGAGTAAAACTCAGAGCGAGTTGTTTGGATGGCTGGACTCTCTCTGCCCCTCTCACCCTTCCCTTCTGCTGCATGTTTTTGGGGATTTGCAAGATCCTCCCTCACTGCCCTCCTGGGTGCTGGGCTGATCGTCAGCAGCAGGACTGACAGCTCACCCTCTGCTTTGGGAGGGTGGGTGCATGGATAACCCCCCCATAGGGCTAATGCAAACAGAGCACGTCCACTAAGGATGCTTGGATCTCCATGTCCACTGAGATGCCCCCACCCAGTTGGTCCCACTCCGCTGCCTTACAGCTGTTGCCTTCAGGTGCCTCTCCCCTGTCCACCTAAAGCAAAAATGCTTATGGCAACGCTTCTGCCTGACTGGGAGGAGGCCAAGATGAGAGGGAGACAGGAGCCTTTACCCCACCGTGTGTCTGCACTGGGTTGGCCCCAGTGCTGACAGACTGGATGACAGGGGATCACAGCACTCACCTCTCTGCTCTGTGCACACCACGCCGGCTGCCGAGCCCTGCTGGCACGACCCCGGCCCCATCTCTCTCTGCTGGCACTCCAGGAGCAGTGACTCGCTTCCCCGGCAGCTCAGTCCCTCCAGCAAGGCATGGCCACTTCCCTGGCTGAACTGGGCTCCGATGGGCGCTGACTGGGCTGGCCCACAGCCCAGCTGCCTGCAGACCACCCCGGCTTCCAGCAAGCTCCAGCCGCTGCTGCACACCCCGTGCCAGGTAGCGTTGTAGAGCACCTCCACCCGCCCCGCGCAGGGACCGGGGCCGTCCTGCACCTGCACCTGCAAGGGGTTTGTGCCTGCAAGGAAGAGCACAAGGGGGTGAGGTGGTGCCTCTGACCCCAGAGAGTGATAAGAGCTTCTGACTTGCTCCTGGGCATCTTTTTTCTGGTGCTCTGCTGAAGGCAAGCCACCAGCACCCGCGCCCAGCCACGTGGCATGGATTGCCTTACTCCACCTCCAGCTATGAGATGCCTTAATAAGCAATGTCACTGCAGGGGTGGTATCTTTAAGACAGGGCTCATGGGAGACCCACATCCACCTCCCTGGTGGCCTTGGACTCCTGTGTCTATGAATGGTGTACCTAGATTATTTTTTTAAGCAAGGCCTTGCCCATCCCAGGATGCTGTCATTGATGACCTTGAAACATACTCCAGATTAAACCAATTTTAGGACTTAGGTGCATAACTCCTTTCTAAGGCAGGGTGGCATTTTTTCTCAACTCCAAGCCAAGTGGCTGAGTGAAAGCTGACTTCTGTTCTGGAGCTGGGGAATAGTGAGCAGAAAGGAGAGAGCCTGGCACAGCCCTGGGGTAGATTAGTAGCTCCAGCACCCATCAAGCCTTCCCTTGGATGGACACCAACCATCCTGGCTCCCCTGCCCTGGTCCGTGAAGCCTGGTCTTACCTGAGCACACCACGCCAGCATCCTCGCTGTGGCCACAGTTGTGCTCTCCCCAGTTGCTCAGCTCACACTCAGTGAAAGCGGACTCGGTCCCCCTGCATTGTACGTTATCCAGCCAGATGGGATCTGAGCCTTGTCCGAAATGAGCCAAACCTGGTGCTGACAGTGCTGTCCCACAGCCCAACTCCCTACACACAACAGCGGCGTCCTGGAGGTCCCAGGTGTCGTCACACACAGTCCCCCACTTCTGGTCATGAAAGACCTCGACTCTGCCCAGGCAGCTGTTCGAGCCATTCGCCAGCCGCAGCAGGCGCTGCCTTGGAGCGTCCGCATCTGTGAAGGGAGAAAGGGGCACGTTAGTGACTCACCACCAGCCACTGCTCCAGTCGGGCTTTGCAATGTGCTAAGCCACAGGAAAATCAGAGCATCCGTCTGCGCGCTAAGCCTCTGGCTGCCTGGAAAAGGTGCTGCACTGACAGGGCTGCCTTGGGATTTGCTTCTCTTTGCAGTGGATAAAGAGGGGTTGCAGTTCCAGAGCTTGGGGCTTGGAGCCTCAGAAAGGGTCCTCAGGTCAACAGGGACAATGGGAGGATCTTGAAGTCAACAGCAACTGTGGAAGGGTCCTGTGCTCAACAGCCACTATGGGAGGGTCCTGGGGTCAACAGCGACTGTGGAAGGGTCCTGGGGTCAACAGAGACTACAGGAAGGTCCTGGGGTCAACAGCAACTATGAAACGGTCCTGGGATCAGTAGTGACCATAGAGTCCCTGGCTGCCTGAGACATGATTGAGCTGATCCTGCACCCCAGCCCGCCCGGAATTTATCCCAACTAACGTGAATCTCTTGAGCACACCACGCCAGCATCTTCTCGGTGGTCACAGCTGTTGGATCCCCAGGGCCTTGCTTGGCATTCGGAGAGGGTGGCTTCTGTCCCCGTGCAGTTCACATTTTCCAGCCAGATGCGGCCAGATGCTTGACCGAAGTGAGCCGAGCCTGGGGCTGAGACAGCCATCCCACAGCCCAGCTGCCGGCAGACCACTGCTGCCTCGGCCAGGCTCCAACCACTGTCACACACCGTCCCCCACTGATGGTTGTAGAACACCTCCACACGCCCCGCGCAGCGGCCAGGGCCATTCTCCAGGCGCAGACGAGCTGGTGTGTTGGTGGTGGCTGTGCCTGCTCATGACACAAGACACAAGGGGAATATCAGACCAGGTCTCCCTCAGGTTGCCCCTTCTTGCTACCATTGTGAGACCCGTGCCGGAGGATGCTCCCCTGTGTTTTGCAGAGGGAGGTTCCTGTGTCCACACGAGCCATTGAGGAATATCTAACATTTGGGGTAAACAGCTCAGGTAAAACCAGCTGTGTAACCTCAGAGCCCGTGCAAGTTCAACATGAGCCCAAGCAAACCATAAATAGCTGCAATCCCTTCTTCAGTCCTCCCAGGTGGCTGTCTACAAACCCTTTGCATGTCCCCAGCAGCCCCCAAAGGCAGAGACTTTCTGCAGACCCCCATTTGCTAGTGCTCCTTCTCCAAAAAGACTTCAGGTCCCCTGCACCCCATCTTTGCACAGCTTGTGGGCTACTGGTCCCCATTGTGTGATGGGTTGGGACCTTGCCTGGAGCATCTAGAACCTCATCCAGTGCTTTCCCTTTCTCCTTGGTGCCCACATGAGCACAAGTTTTGGTGCTGCCCTTCCTTCTACCCCTGCTGCTCCACACTGTGTGCCAGCATGGCATGTAGGAGAATGGACAAGGGGGACAAGGTCACCCACCCAGGTGTCTGCTGCCCAGCCCTTGGCTGCAGTTGTGAAATCAGTATAAATCCCCAGAGCAGAGCATCCTCCGCTGAACTTCTCCTCCTGGTCCGAAAGCATGATGTTACCTGTGCACACAGCGCTGGCGTCTTCTCCATGGTCGCAGTTGTTGACACCCCAAGGTCTGGCCTGGCATTCAGACAGGGTGGCTTCAGTCCCACTGCACTGAACGTTGTCCAGCCAAATAGGGCCCGATCCCCGGCCAAAGTGAGCTGCGCCATAGGCTGAGACGGCTGCCCCACAGCCCAGCTGCTGGCACACTACAGTGGCATCTGTGAAGCTCCAGTCGTCATCACACACAGTACCCCACTGGTGGTCGTGCATCACTTCTACTCTTCCAGAGCAGTGGTTCGGGCCGCCCACCAGGCGAACCTCTGCAGGACCAGCTGGGGTGTCCATAGCAGGGCTGGATGAGTCTACAGAGGGAACAAGAGGTGGACCATGAAAACCTCTTTGCCCTTCATTTCTGCCGGATCATTCTGCGCTCCACCATTATTGTTTGCTGTCCCCAGTCACTACCAATGTGCAGCCACCTCAGGGATGGTGTCATGTTCCAGCAACCCACAGTTTTTCAAGCTGTGGCTGAAGATCCTGAGGATGCTGAGACAGGAGGAGGAAAATTTTTTTCTTGGAATTCATGGGGCACTACCTCCTCTTTGCAGGTGGAAGTGAAAAGCCAGGGGGCTCAGCACACCTGAGTTCTGATGTCTGTTGGGACAATTCTAGCAGAGGTGGCTCCAGCATCTACCAATTGCCATGAGAGCCTGCAGCTCGATCAGCCACCTAAGCTCCAAGCTTCTGGAGCTTTTGACCATAAAAAGTGTTCTCTAGCTGACTGAGGCTCGCCACAGGAAATAGAAACCATCCTGTCTCTTGTGTTGGAGGTGAAAAGGAGGAATCTGCATGTGTCCTCCTGGCCATCCTCTCCTCTGCCTACAACTGTGTCTCACAGCACCTGCCTGAAAAATACAATGAGGCTCTAGCCTTGCCTGTGTCCCTAAAACACACAGCCAAAGCCAGGCACGCAGGGTCCCACTTGCCGTGAAGACCTGTGATGCACAAGGGTTCCCTACACATCCCCAAGAAGTGGTTCAGCATCTCAAGAAGAAGGAGTTAGCACAGATAACATATTCAAGCCTGCTTTCCAAATTGCTCCCCAGCCCACACTCACTTGTACAGGACAAATCAGAAAACCATCCCTTGCTGAGGCCACCAGTGCTCTGTGCCACAGGGAGCTTTTAGAAAAGGGGGGGACAATGCTCCTGGCAAAGGACTTGCTTTGCTGACCATATGTCATCATCACCCCCCACCCTGCCATAGAATCATAGAATCACATGGGGTTCGAAGGGACCTCTGAAGATCATCTAGTCCAACCCCCCCGCCGGAGTGGGTCTACCTAGAGCACGTTGCACAGGAACTTGTCCAGGTGGGTTTTGAATGTCTCCAGAGGAGACTCCACCACCTCCCTGGGCAGCCTGTTCCAGCGCTCTGCCACTCTCACAGTAAAGATGTTCCTCCTCACATTTAGGTGGAACTTCTTACACTCAAGTTTGTGCCCATTTCCTCTTGTCCTGTCACTGGGCACCACTGAAAAAAAGACCAGTCCCATCCTCCTGACACCCTCCCTTTAGGTATTTGTATGCATTGATCAGATCCCCTCTAAGTCTTCTCAAGACTAAAAAGACCCAAGTCCCTCAACCTTTCCTCATAGGAGAGATGCTCCAGGCCCTTAATCGTCTTTGTGGCCCTGTGCTGTACCCTCTCCAGCAGTTCCCTGTCCTTCCTGAACTGGGGAGCCCAGAACTGGACACAGTACTCCAGATGGGGCCTCACCAGGGCAGAGTAGAAGGGCAGGATGACCTCCCTCTACCTGCTGGTCACACTCTTCTTGATGCCCCCGGCCTTCTTGGCCACAGGGACACATTGCTGGTTCATGGTCATCCTGTTATCCACCCGGACTCCCAAGTCTTTTTCCTTGGAGCTGCTCTCCAGCAGGTCAGCCCCCAACCTGTCCTGGTGCAGGGGGCTATTTCTCCCCAGGTGCAGCACCCTACACTGGCCTTTGTTGAATTTCATTAGGTTTCTCTCTGCCCAGCTCCCCAGCCTGTAACTCTCTCTGCCCAGCTCTCTCATTTCCCCGGGGTGTTACCTGAGCACACTACACCGGCATCTTCACCGTGGTGGCAGTTGTTGTTTCCCCAGCCCTTCGACCTGCAGTGGGACAGGGCGACCTCCGTACCCATGCAGTTGACGTCGTCCAGCCAGATGGGACCTGACCCTGCCCTGAAATGCGCGGCCACAGGGGCTGAGAGTGCCATGCCACAGCCCAGCTGCCGGCACACCACGCCGGCATTCTCCATGTCCCAGTGGTCGTCACACACTGTTCCCCACTGGTTCTCATAGAAGACTTCAACCCTGCCAGCGCAGCGGTGTGGGCCGTCTGACAAGCGGAGAGGAGCCCGCTGGGAAGCAACTGGGTCTGTAAGAGGGATATAGAGAGGGCCCAGTATGGAAGAGCAGCACTGGGAAAGGCTGCACAAGCAGCACAAGCTTCACAAAGCTACTGCCAATGACGGAGGCTTATGTGCACTATGGATGTGCATATCCTTTGGCTCAAAGACAAACAAAAAAAATTAAACAAAAAAACAAGGCAAGGACAGAAAACGCTCTACAAACCATCTTTTTGAAAGACAATTATCCTTAGAGCAGCTTCAGGTATTTTTTTGCTCAGTATTCCCAGTCAATGAAAAGGAAAACACTGCTGCCTGGATTGAGAACTATGGGCAGCTCTAAGCAGGGGTTAGCTGCCCAGGAGTCTGGTGGGAAGGCAGGTACTGTCTGTGAGCAACCTCATACTTTAATTAGTGATTTTCATGATGCCCCAGAGAGCCTGCACAGAAAATTGGCCCATATGAGGGTGCGTCTTAGAGGAGGGCATTACACGTGCTGAAACTACAGCAAAACAGATAAATATGAGCTGTTTAATCACCGTGGAACCACTGTGGAATGCCTGGGTTAGAGTCTGGGTAGAGGCTACAGCATCTCCTGGATGCAAAACGAGGCAGGCAGGGTCAGAAAAAAATAAGAGGAGCCCCTTGGCACCCAACTTGCAGCACACCAGTCACCTCCTGGAAAGCCTTGATGTCTGCAGGGCACAGAGCAGCCTAAATGTTCCTGTTAGCATTACGGGGAAGAGGACTTTGTGCCCTTTGTAAACAAACTGTCTGGCCCTGAAGAGGTGGCCAACACAAATAACCAATTTCTGGTCTTGACTGTCATCGGCTGGGAAGGCTCCAAGTGTTTCCCAACTGTTCTGTGCAAGGGCAGCAGCACAGAGGCCAGGATAATTACCTGGCTAACAAGGTCTCCTTCCCTATCCACCACTTTCTCTTCCTTTTAAAGGCTGGTGGGTCAAAGGAAGCTTTGCCCATCCATCTGCAAGCCCCATCCTCCCCATTCCTGCAGATTCCCAACCCTGTCTTTCTCCTAGGATGCTCCTTTCCCCGTGCGAGAGCCACTCACCACAGAGGCATGCCAGGTAGATGAGGAGTCCTGCTCTGGTGAAGCCAGACAGGTTGCTGTGGAGGGACAGGAGGCAACGTCCTGACAACCCCCTGCCCATCACATATGCCTTAGGATAGGTGACCGTCCCAGGGTGAGCTGCAAGCCGAGATAGGTGCTGTGGGTGGCGAGAACAGGTTTGTCCCCTCCTCTGCAGCAACGTGCCCTGTGTTTGCCTGGCATTCATCCCTCCTCCTGCCCTGACCCCTCCTCCCTCTTGTCACCGGGATTTTGCCCTCTGGTTTTAAGTGGGTTAGGTGATCCCTCACCACCACAACCATGTCTGCTCAGAGGCTCCTCACCTTTTCCAGCTGCATCTGCCCCATTTCATCCCCACCTCCCCGTCCCCAGCCAGCCACAGGCTGTGGATCCGGCAGCAGGAAGGTTTGTAATGCTCACTTCTGGAGGCTTGCACCCTTGGGAAAAGCCAAGCCTCATCTTGTGCATATCTGAAGGTGGACCCCCACCACCCAGAGTTACACCCCCAGGATGCTTGTGGAGGGCAGGAAGGTGTGCTCCTTTCCCCTGCCAAAATAATGAGTTTTGAGGGGTTCCGTACATTGAATAGCATGGTCTGGCTGGAATCTGTCCTGAAGTCATGTCACTGAAGCCATTGCCTGTATAAAATGCACAGCCTGTACTCTGGGAGTATCACATAATATCAATAATAAGTAGGGGGCTGGATGGGGGGGTAGGGGTTTGGCCCAGAAACTGTGCTGTAGCCACTGAGATTAAGCTGCAAACACACTCAGGTTTTGGGCACCCCTGATGTGTTGATTCTCATCCTGAGTTAAAGGGAATTCAGGGAATTTACAGACCGATCTCTGAGGCAGGTGATGGTTTGGCATAAACCCATGCCCATACTGTAATTCAGGTTTTCAGTGAATAAGCTGCTCACCTGCAAGCAGTGGGATGGGGTGTGACAGGACCCCCTGGGATGACCTGTGCGCTTTTATATTCCAGGGCTGTGGCTCTAGGCATGGCTATGGGGCAAGGAGCCTGACGAGTCCCTTGGGCTGGTGCAAGAGCATCACCCAGCCCTGGGACCAGGACACTGGACAAAGTGGGCTCATGGCCATGCCATCATCAGAAATGATGGAGCTGGGGACACTCATGCCTGGCAGAGGGAGCCAGTCTCCCTGGAGCCTTGTTTACTCCAGGCTGAGCACCCCCAACTCTCTCTGCCATGATTTTCATTATATCACATTGCAGAGAAGTGTAGCTAGATGGCAGAAGAATTACCTTATTATTCAAGGATAAGCAGTTGGAAACGCTAACCTGTGACTGTCTTGCAGTCTTCACACTTGCTTGCATCTTCCAGAGAGAGCAAAGAGATTACGTATGCGCCAAGAGCTAAGCATCATGAACTGTTCTCTGCAAGGCAGGGACGCAAGATGGGAAAAGCCATCAGTATCTTCTCGTGTGGCTTGTTTTTCTCTGCTGATGGCTCCCTGTGACTGCAATGACAGCCCAGCACAGCTATCTGCACTTGAGCACTTGGCGTCCTTGCAAATGACTAAGATCTGCATGTGCCATCATCTGCATACTCCAGCCCACCATGGCTGAC
Source organism: Gallinago undulata (assembly GCA_026546715.1). Lineage (NCBI taxonomy): Eukaryota > Metazoa > Chordata > Aves > Charadriiformes > Scolopacidae > Gallinago > Gallinago undulata. The sequence goes on along the minus strand of JAOTQQ010000038.1, from coordinate 46,542 downwards.
ACAAGGAGAACTCATCTTGTGCCTCTCAGCCTTCGCATCTCAGCATCTTCTGCTTATCTAAAGCATTTGAAATCTCTCATCCTCCCCTTCAATAATGAATTAATCTGTTGCAAACTTGGTCTAGATAAGGGTAGATAAAGAAGAGAACCCAGGGGATAACTTGAGCTTGGGAAAATGCATCAGCCATAAGAGGAAGCTCACAGCTTGAAAATTCTTAGTATAAATGGCCCAATGCTGGCAATTCCATGATTTTCTCCAACACACCCAACGCCGCTCTCCCCAGAGTCCCTCCCCAGCTTTCCTGTAGCCCCTTTAGCCCTAGAGGGGCTCTAGGGTCTCCCTGGGGCCTCGTCTTCTCCAAGCTCAACAAGGAGCAGGAGGCTGTGCAGCAGCCTGAGGTGACCACTCAGCCCTGCAAGGGAGGACCCTGGAGTTGAACTGTGCTAAACCGTGCCGGTAAAAGGCTGACAAGGGAACTGTGCTTCCTAGGGATGGAGGTAGAGAGTGTCACCCTGAGCTTCAGGAGCAAGAAGAAAGAAAAGCTAACTTTGCGAAGTCTGCTGCATGCCTCTCCATTACCCTCATTAGGGTCATTAGGGGAATGACCATTACCCTGTTCATTATCAGAGAGCAGGACTAAGACAGGTGGGGGTCAGCACAGGGTGCCCTTGTGGCCTAAGGCAGAACTATTCATTCTGATGTATGTTTTCACCTCAAAGTGCCTGAAATAAGGTGTGTTTCAGCTAGCTAAGGGATGTTTTTGCAGGATGCAAGGGAGTATGTATTGCATTCCACAGGACCTGGGTGCCCAGTGGAACAAGACCTACTGAGATAGCTTTGGGAGACTGGATAAGGGGTGAAGGATTCAGCCCTGCTGTAGTCTCTACCATCCTCCAGAAGCAGGCCATGGAGTGCAGCACATGTAGGGGTGTCCTGGGGCTCCCAAATCCAGGGAAAAACATATACCTGGTGTTACAGCAGAAGCCTTGAGAAGTAGAAACACACAGGTCGGTGTAGAGAATAGGCATGGAATGATACAAGATGGGGCACACTGGAAAGACCATATCAGCAGCTCACCCATTGCCAGCTTGCAGACCTAGATCAGGACAAAAACAGTTTTAGGTGAAAACATGCATGCAACATAGTCAAAAATCCCCACTTATAGTCAGCTTGGGTGCAATATTGATTTGCAGATGGATATGGTGGTGGAAGGTGTGTCACAAAACATGTGAATCCAAAAATGGAAGAAGATGAGGACGAAGAAGAAACCTCCATCAACAACACACTCTTCCCCAGAAAAAGCTTGGGCCCCTGACAACCTACTGCCAAGCCCCATCGCATGAAGAAGACCGGTGCCATCCGTTGACCTTCAGACTGAAGGAACAGCAGAAAAGTGAGCACAGGACCTGGAAAAGTGGCAGGAACTAGTGCGTATGTGCCCTGGTCAACTCCTTTTAGTGCAATAGAGCCCAGCACCAATTCACCTCCATGCAGGTATTAACTGCAAATTCCCAACTCCACCATTAACTGGATTATGAAATGTTCACACAAGGCTTACTGTAAGTTTAGTATAAAGTTACTCCTCAGAGAAGTGCTTCCACAAGCCTTAAACACTCCTCTATACATACCACAGTCATAGACTTGGCTGTAGTCTTGCCTGATCCTCCTTTGCAAGTGTCCCACATACTGTAGGAGCAACTTTTATTCATTAGTTCTCCAAGCTTTTGGCCTTTTGGGGCTCTTCATGCACTCCTCGTTTCCCATGGCAGATACTTCCCACACATTGTGCAAGTCCTCTTCTGTTTTCCAGCTTGGTCAGTCCTCTTGGGACACTCCAAGTCACAGAATCACAGAATCACCTAGGTTGGAAGGGACCTTTTAAGATCATCTAGTCCAACCAGTGAAAAAAAAACCAAAAAAAACCAGAAAAAAACCACAACACCCAAACCAAACCACAAACAAAAAAAAAAAACCCACACAAACCACACACCACACCCAAACCCAACACCAACCCAACAGTAATCCATATCCCCAAGCACCATGTCAAATCGTCTCTTGAATACCTCCAGGGATGGTGCCTCAACCACCTCCCTGGGCAGCTCATTCCAATGCCTGATAACCCTTTCAGTAAAGAAATATTTCCTAATATCTAACCTGAACCTCCCCTGGCGCAACTTGAAGCCATTACCCCTTCTCCTGTCATCTGTAACTTGGGAGAAGAGACCGACCCCCGCGTCTCTACAGCCTCCTTTCAGGGAGTAGAAGAGAGCAAGAAGGTCTCCCCTCAGTCTCCTCTTCCCCAGACTGAACAACCCCAGCTCCCTCAGCCTTTTCTCATAAGACTTGTGCTCCAGACCCCTCACCAGCTTCGTTGCCCTTCTCCGGACCTGCTCCAGCACCTCTATGTCTTTCTTGTGGTAGATGCAATGAACTCCTCCACGTGCACAAAATTTGTGAAGAACAGTGGTTTGCAGAGCCAATGGTTTGCTTCACACAGCCTAATTTCCCTCTTTTTAATAAAATTAACTGAGGATGTTCACTCCATCGGAGACAGCCCAAACCACTTTGGCTTGACCAACCGTGTCAGCATAGGGTGGGCTACCATCACCCCTGCCAGCACTCGAACATGAAGCCTGCTTTGCAGAAACCACCCTTGATCCAGCATTTGGTCTACACAGAGCACCTTTCATCAGCACGACGGATGTTCAACAAGACAGCATGGAGATGTTCAACACAGGTAACCCCAACCACTCAACCCCACTTTCCAAGAGTCTCTACCACAGCCTTAAAAATTCAGGAACAGACATAACTCCTGGTCTTTTCTCACCCTTCATTGTAAAGGTGGAACATCCCTTGCCAATACGGAGCTAGGGCATAAAGCCATCCTCTGCTCAGAGCACCTGCATGATGTGCAGGCAGCACAGGCAGTGTCTGAGGAGGCTTCAAGGCTTGCCCCACCTCCCAGCCTGTCTGTAACTCAGAGGGGAAGGCAGTGTCAAAGTGAAAGGGGAAGAAGTGAAAAGAAAGAGAAAGGAGAAAGGGATGGGGATGGGGAGATAAAAGGTCAAACCAGAAAAGGAAGTTCCTTTCAACATGAGCCACAGGGAAAAGCCCTACTGCCCCAACTCTGCTGACATCAGTGTTGTGAACAAAACTCGTTTCCAACCACACATTTCTTCTGCAAACTCTGTTGCCCTCTTCACCCACAGCAGAGCTTACCTGGGGGGAAATTAAAAGCCCTGCACTGCATTTGCCACCTCCTGAGGTACAGAAGAGCCCCACAGAGCAGCACAGAGACTGGAGGGATGGCTGAGACCTGCAATGGGAGCAGCGGCAGAGGCTGCTGAGCTCTCATGGTAACAGAGTCTGTGGGGAGAAAGCAAATGTCTCTTCATCCAGAGCTAATTTAGGAGATCAACAGACATCACAAGAACATAAGTAGATGGGCACAGTGTGGGAAATTCCCATTAGGTAGGTGAAAATACTGGTTTTCCCCAATGAAGATAGTTAATTATTGTAACAGAGATGAGAAAGGCATTTAGAGCTCCATCCTGGGGGACTTTGCTATTGTCACTGGTCAAGGCCATGAACAACATGCTCTAGTTGGTGTAGTTTAGAGGGGTGTAGTTAGTGTAAGTTTAGAGGGGTTAATGGAACATTAGGGTGAGGGGTCTGGAGCACAAGTCTTATGAGGAGCAACCAAGGAACCCGGGGGGCTGAGGGGAGACCTTCTTGCTCTCTACAACTCCCTGAAAGGAAGGTGTAGCCAGGGGGGCTTGGTCTCCTCTCCCAATAAACAAGCAATAGGACAAGAGAAACTGCCACAAATTGCACCAGGGGAGGTTTAGATTGGATATTAGGAAAAATTTCTTCATGGGAAGAGATATAAAACACTGGAACAGAGTTATAAAACCCTGGCTGCCCAGGGAAAGGGTGGATTAGTCATCCCTGGAGGTATTTAAAAGCCGGGCAGACGTGGTGCTGAGGGACATGGGTTAGTGGTGGTTGTGTCAGTGTTGGGTTGATGGTTGGACTCAATGATCTTAAAAGTCCCTTCCAACCTACACGATTCCATGATTCTACGACTTTAAAGGTCTCTTCCAACCCAAACCATTCTCTGCTGCTGCGGTGTCCTTGCTCATAGAATCATTTAGTTTTGAAAAGATGCTAGAATAAGAAAACTGCTGAAATACAGAAAATTCAGACATGCTTCCTGGGAAAGGAAGAAAGCAGTGGAATTTACAGAACTCCTCACTTCCTCACCATTAGTACAATGGGTCCCTTCTTCTTATACAGATCTATATCCAGGATATTTTTGGTGGTTGTCTGGATTCCAACAAAATGAACATCTCACCCTGTAGCTCCCTAAGTAAAGCCTCTTTCCTCCTGTCCCCTGGAAGGTTTGGTCATACAGCTCACTGCTTTGCTCAGATTCTCGTGCTCCCCATTTCTCAGGATACTCAGGTCCTCCACCCACCCCTGCTCATAGTAGAAAAGGCACGGGACCCATTCAGGGGCTATAGGGGAGAGCTTGGGGACAAACACTTGTTCTCCTGGGATAAAGCTCTCACAGTAGCCAAAGGGAGCTGCTGCTCTTAGCCAACCTGAAATTGCTCCTAAACAGATCCAAGAAGCTTAACGTGAGCAGAGCAGGTGTTTCTCTACTGAGTTATCCTTGTGGCAGTGTTGCTCCTTCCAGAGCTGCACCTTGGCGGGCTCTTGAGTGGCTTACCCAGGGACACCACACTGGCATCTTCTCGGTGGTCACAGTTATTGTCTCCCCACAGCCTGGCCCTGCACTCAGAGAGGGCAGCCTCGGTGCCAGTGCAGTTCACATCGTCCAGCCAGATAGGCTCATATCCCATCCCAAACTGAGCTCCGGGCAGAGCGGTGACGGCCGTCCTGCAGCCCAGCTGCTGGCACACCACTTGGGCGTCAGCTAGGTCCCAGCTGCCATCACACATACTTCCCCAGCACTGTTGTGCAGCAACTCCACTCTCCCAGAGCAGCCACTGGAGCCGTTCACCAGCCGCACCTCAGTAGGCTCTGAAATGGAAAGGTAGAGAGGTGTCACCTTGTGGTGCTGGACCTAGTGATGGAGAAAGCAAGTGTTGGATAGGAGGTGGAGGATAGAGCCCCTCACGTTCAGCCCTTGTCTTCACTCAGAGGTTTGAGGACTACCATGGGGAAAGAACATCGCTGGAGAGAAGCAAGTAAAACTGTCTGCAGAGCTCCTGCAATGTTGGTGCCCAGGAGCTCATGAGCAGAGAAACAACAGCTACCTGGGCACACCACACCAGCATCTTCTCTGTGGTAGCTGCTTTTGGCTTGGACCCACATTTGGAGAGGGAGAACTTGGACCCTGTGCAGTTCACCTCATCCAGCCAGATGGGGTCACATCCCCGGCCAAAGTGAGCCGAGCCCAGAGCTGCCACTGCCACTCAGAAATGCATGGCAAACGTCTGGGGAGACCTTCATATGGAGGGTCAAAGGCAAAGCCTTTCACCAGTTCACTCCTTTCACCAATTACCCTTACTCCCCTTGTTTTTTAAAATAAAATAAGGTTGAAGAAGGTAGAAACGGCCACTAAGGTATGAAAAAATGAAGCCGTAACTTGCTGTAGCCACTTTGCCCAGCTGCCAAACCACTTCCTGCGTTGCCCCTCCACTGATTTCGGGCGAACATCCTCTTGCAAACATTGCACTGAGAGCAGGAGCCACTGTCAGAGGTGGGAAACGCCTCATGGGAAAGGGCTTATCTGTGCCTTGGGTGCTTGGAGCAGCCTCCCGCTCTGGGGAAGGTGGAATAAGAGTCATGGAGGAGCAGGGTTAAGAGCAAGCATTTCAGATGGTGCAGACAATGCCACATGCACACAGGCAGGGAACTTGCAGTGGGGCATCTCCAGCACCATCTCCAGCATCACAGGTGGGGCAGGTACTGTGCGTCCTATACAACATCCCCAGAGGGTGCAGACAGTGTGGATGGAGAAGGCTGGAGGACAGGGACAGCTGCTGTGCTCCATGTGCATAGGGAAGGTTGACAGAAGCATGTACTGATCATGAGGTATGGCCAGGTGAAGGATCTTTCTGTCTACCTGGGTTCCTCCTCCACTGGGATGAGATCCAGGCTGCTGGGGAGAACAGGAAGAGATGGAGGCTACTGGGGGCCTTTCAAGGGCACAGCTGGGGACACCATGAGCTATAGGGCAGGGCTGGGGACTTTTCAGGGATGTATAGGGCATATAAGGAGAGAGAACGTGCATGCAAACCTGCAGCCAGAGGAAATGTGGGGCAGGGAAGCAGTGCAGGAGCAAAATGGGGGATTTGGGGCAGGCAGGCGTGAGGCTGCCCCGCTGTGCCGGTGGCCATGGCCAGGAGGAGGGTCCCCTGTCCCATACCCACCTCCAGCTCCCCAGGGGCCTATGGGGCACCCCAGGCACAGGGACATGTAGGCCACTAGGTCCCCAGATACATGTTGTCCCCAAATCCGCCGACCCATTGTCACCCACCTGCCCCTGGGGGGGACACAGCACATTAGTGGCTGCAGGGTGGCGATGTCCTTGGTCACAGTCCTGGGGGATGTGAGCAAAATGGGCAACAACAGCAGGGAGAAAAGGCAGAATGGGTGGGAGGGGTGTAAGCAGGGGGACAATACGGGGACCCCCACCCTCTTTTTTATGGCAACCCTGCCCAAGTGACAGGCCTCCCCCAAAGGACATGGCAGGGGGAGGGGGGGGGGCAGTGGGGACCTCAGAGCCACACTCATCAGAGTGACTGCTGCCCCATCTGGGGGCTCCTTGAGTGGGGGAGGGTCCTGTCCTGTGCCCATCACTGTGTCCTCAGTGTCAGAGCCCAGGGAGGGGGCAGCCTGCAGGGGAGGGGACATCTCTGGGGGGGGCCGTGCAGGGCTGGAGACAAGGGGAACAAGGTGACAGGAGTCCTGGGATCCTGCATGTTCCTGTCCCCACATCCTCTGGGGGAGGACATACCACTCACAGCCCCCCGTTACGAGTCGCGCCCCTCACCTCCTTCCCTCCCTGCTTCAAGATGGCAGCACCGCCGCCGACTCCATTTCCCAGCAGCCTCCACGCGGGACCGGCCTCGCCCCCTGGGCGCGCGCGGCGCGGCGCGGCGCGGCACGGCACGGCGCGGCGCCGGGAGGGGGCGTGGCTCCGCGCGCAGCGCGGCCCAGTAGTCGTTCGGCAGCGGCGGTGGCCGGAGCGGGGCCTACCCAGCGTGGTCCGGCCCGGCTCGGCCCCGCCGCCGCAGCAGCTCCTCCCCGCGCCCTTCCCGGCAGGTGAGCAGGAACCGGGGACCGGGGGAGGCGGGGGGGACGGCGGCGGGGCCGGGGCGGTGGCGGGAGCGGCGCCTGCGCGGGGCGGGGCCTGCAGGAGGGTGCGTGAAGGGATGCGGGGCGGGACCTGAGGGCCGGCGGGGGCGGGGCCTGGAGGGGAAAGCAGGGCGGGGCCTAAGGGAGCTTGAGGGACGGGCGTGCGGGCTGGGGGCGGGGCTTGGGGACCGGCGGGGGCGTAGCCTGAAGGGAAAAGCAGGTCAGGGGCGGGGCCTGAGGGAGAAAGTTGGCCTGTGGGGGCGTGACTTGCGGGGAACGCTGGCGGGTGGGGCCGGAGCTTCTGCGGCGAGGCCCCGCCCCCTCAGTGATGCCAGCAACCGGGGACGACTTCGCCCTACCCGGTGAGGCCACACCCCCTCCCTCCTCTGCACACGTGGCCGGATCCTTCTGAGATGGGGGGGGGGGGAGGAGGGATGTCGCACCCTGCCCCCCTCCTCCCTAACGTGTCCCCGACCTCCAGGACTGTCACCATGGCGGGAGCCACGCCACCAGCGGGGCCAGCCGGATCCCAGGCTGGGGCTCCAGGGACGCCCGACCAGCCCTACGCCTGCCGGGAGTGCGGGAAGGCCTTCAGGTGGTCCTCCCGTCTGGCCCACCACCAGCGCAGCCACACGGGAGAGCGGCCCTACAAGTGCCCCGAGTGCCCCAAAGCCTTCAAGGGCTCCTCCGCCCTCCTCTACCACCAGCGGGGCCACACAGGCGAGCGGCCCTATGCCTGCCCCCAGTGTGGCAAGGCCTTCAAGCGGTCCTCCCTCCTCCAGACCCACCAGCGGGTCCACACGGGGCTGCGGGCCTTTGAGTGCGCCCAGTGTGGTCTCACCTTCAAGTGGGCATCCCACTACCAGTACCACCTCCGGCAGCACACTGGAGAACGGCCTTACCGCTGCCCTGCTTGCCCCAAGGCCTTCAAGAACTCTTCCAGCCTCCGCCGGCACCGGCACACTCACACCGGCGAGCGGCCCCACGCCTGCCCCGTCTGCGGCAAAGCCTTCGCCCAAGCCACCAATCTCCGGCAGCACCAGCGGGTCCACACGGGCGAGCGGCCCTATGCTTGCACCCAGTGCGGCAAGACCTTCACCCACTCCTCCAACCTCCTCCTCCACCGACGCACCCACACCACTGCCCGGTCCTATGAGTGCTCAACCTGCTCCAAGGCCTTCGTTTCCGACGCCTGCCTGCAGAAACACCTGCAGAGCCACACCACCATGCCACCACTCCTCCCAGCCCCTGCCACCCCACCAGAGACACTCTGGAGTTGCTCCACCTGCCCCCTGAGCTTCACCAGTGAGGAGGAGCTGCTGGGACATCAAAGCAGTCACTCGGTGACAACGGTGATGCCGCAAGCCACCCCTAACCATTGCCTCACCTGCGGTAAGACCTTCAAGAACAGCTCGGGGCTGGCCCGCCACCAGCACAGCCACACTGCTGAGCGGCCCTTCAAGTGCACCATCTGCCCCAAGACCTTCACCCATTTGACTGGGTTGTTGGGCCATCAACGCAGCCACCCAGCTGCTGTCCCACCACGTTCCCTCCCCGAGGCTCCTCACCCCCCAGCAGTGTCCCAACCCGCTCTGGAGCGCCCTTACCAATGCACTGAGTGCGGAAAAGCCTTCAAAGGCTCCTCGGGGCTGCGGTACCACATGCGGGACCACACAGGCGAGCGGCCCTACGCCTGCCGTGAGTGTGGCAAGGCCTTCAAGCGGTCCTCCCTCCTACAGATCCACCAGCGGGTCCACACGGGGCTGCGGGCCTTCGAGTGTGCCCAGTGCGGTCTCACCTTCAAGTGGGCGTCCCACTACCAGTACCACCTCCGGCAGCACACCGGCGAGCGGCCTTACCGCTGCCCTGACTGCCCCAAAGCCTTCAAGAACACCTCCTGCCTGCGCCGCCATCGCCAGCTCCACACTGGCGAGCGGCCCCACGCCTGCCCCGTCTGTGGCAAAGCCTTCGCCCAAACCTCCAACCTCCGGCAGCACCAGCGGGTCCACACAGGTGAGCGGCCCTACGCCTGCCCGCAGTGCGGCAAGACCTTCACCCATTCCTCCAACCTCCAGCTCCACCGACGCACCCACTCCGCTGCCCGCCCCTACCGCTGCCCCCTCTGCCCCAAGGCCTTCGTTATGGCCTCCTACCTCCAGCGTCACCTCCGCACCCACGCCCCTGGTCCTCGCGGGACTCCCCGCCGTCCCCCTCTGCCCGCCCCCGAACCCCAGACCTTCCTGCTGGTGCAGACCCCCCAGGGCCTGCAGCTCATCCCCAGCCCCCCACCCGCCCCGCGGAAGGTCCTGCTGCTGCCCAGTGCCCAAGCCGAGCCCCCTGCCTTCACCCGACTGCCTGCTGAGGGTCCCTCACCCCAGGCAGCGAAGGGCCCTCGGGCATCGGGACCCCCAGTTGCTGGGCAGAGCATCTTCTTGGTACCGGGCTCGGGGCAGGTGCTGCCTGGCGTCCAGCTCCAGGCCGTGGCAGGGACCCCAGCGGGGGCCAGTGTCATCGTCCTGAGGGGTGGCATCAGCAGTGTCCTCCCCCTGCGGGGGCCGCAGCCCCCTGAGGTGAGCAGCGTCCAGCTGCAGGCAGCTGAGGCGACCAACGTTCAGCTGCAAGCCCTACCACAACCCTTGGAGGTCACCAATATCCAGCTCCAAGCTGCCGAGGTGACAAACATTCAGCTCCAAGCTATGGAGGTGGCAAGTGTCCAGCTCCAAGCCCTGCCGCAGCCCTTAGATGTCACCAACATCCAGCTTCAAGCTGCTGAGGTGACGAACATTCAGCTCCAGACCCTGCCACAACCCTCCAAAGTGACCAATGTCCAGCTCCAAGCTCTGCCACAGCACTTGGACGTCACTAACATCCACTTCCAAGCTGCTGACATGACAAACGTCCAGCTCCAAGCTCTGCCACAACCCTCTGATGTAACCAACATCCAGCTGCAGGCCACAGAGGTGACAAATGTCCAGCTGCAAGCCTTGCCACAACCCTTGGATGTCACCAAGATCCAGCTTCAAGCCCTGCCACAACCCTCCAAGGTGACCAACATTCAGCTCCAAACCCTACCACAACCTTTGGATGTCACCAACATCCAGCTGCAGGCCACTGAGGTGACAAATGTTCAGCTCCAAGCTGTTCCACAGCCCTTGGGCGTTACCAACATCCAGCTCCAAGCCCTGCCACAGCCATCAGAGGTGCCCAACATCCATCTCCAGGCCCCGGACATCCCCAGTGTCCATCTTGACGCCACAGAGGTACCTGACGTCCAGCTGCAGACCACAGAGGTGACAGATGTCCATCTCCAGGCCACAGAAGTACCTGACATCCATCTCCAAGCCACAGAGGTGTCCAGCATCGATCTCCAAACTACAGAGGTGCCCGATGTCCAGCTTCAGGCCACAGAGGTGCCCAACATCCAGCTGCAGACCACAGAGGTGCCTGATGTCCAGCTCCAGGCCCTGGAGGTGCCCGACATCCAGCTGCAGACCACAGAGGTGCCTGATGTCCAGCTCCAGGCCATGGAGGTGCCCGACATCCAGCTCCAGGCCATGGAGGTGCCCGACATCCAGCTGCAGACCACAGAGGTGCCCGATGTCCATCTTGAAACCACTGAGGTGCCCCGTGTCCATCTTGAAACAACTGAGGTGCCCAACATCCATCTCCAGACCACAAAGGTGACCAGTGTTAACCTGCAGGCCACCGAGGTGCCCAGCGTCCATCTCCAGGCCGCAGGGGTACCCAATATCCATCTCCAGACCATCTCCACCTCCACTGAGGTGCCCAGTGTGTGTCACCAAGCCACTGAGGTGCCGGGTGTTCATCTCCAAGTCACAGAGGTGCCCAGCCTCCATCTCCAGACCATGGAGATGACCAATGTCCATCTCCAAGATGCTAAAGTGTCCAGCGTCCATCACCAAATAATGGAGGTGCCTAACATCCATCTCAAGATCACAGAGGTTCCCAACATCCAGCTGAAGACTATGGAGGTGGCAGATGTGCATCTCCAGGCCTCAGAGGTGCCCAACACCTGTCACCAAATTTTGGAGGTGCCCAGTGTCCAACTCAGGACCATGGAGATGCCTAACATGCATCTCAAGGCCACAGCGGTGCCTGGTGTCCAACTCAAGACCACAGAGGAGGTCCCTAACATCCAACTCAAGACCATGGAGGTGGCCAGTGTCCAACTCAAGACCGTGGAGAAGGTGCCCAACATCCAGCTGAAGACCACGGAGCTGCCCAGTGTCCAACTTAAGACCATGGAGGTGCCCAGTGTCCACCTCAAGCCCACGGAGGTGACAAATGTCCATCTCCAGGCCACAGAGGAACCCGAAGTCCAGCCACACCCCCCTGAAGTGCTCGTGGCAGGCAGGGGGCCACCCTCCTCCCAATCCCCACAGCTGGCAGTGGTGGGGGCGGCTGGGGGGCTGCCCCCCATGGTGCTGTTGCGGGGGGCTGGGGAGGAACCTGCCCGCCTGTGTCTGCAGGCGCTGGCCCAGCTGCCCTCCCCCGCCCCCCCCCGGATCCTACTGCTGCGGCGTGAGCCGGTACCGGGGGACAGTGATGGGGAGCAGCCCCCCACCCTGGCCCGAGGGGAGGCCGGGGTTGGCAGAGGTGCAGGGGGGACGGGACCCCCCAACCCGGAGCTGCCCAGTGTCCCACTGGTTCACACCTTCTGAGGAGGGACACACACACACCCCCCCTCCTCAGACCTCCCTTTGGAGCCGGAGCTGGGGGGGGTGGTCCTCGGGGGCCCACTTCTACACATCTTCTGGGGGAAAGGGGGGGCTGGTCCCCCATGACCCCCGGGACACCCAGGACCCCCCATGATCTCCCCCGCCCCCCCCCCCCCCCCCGCTACCCGTGCGGAGCTGGGAAGCCGGGGGTGTCTTGGAGTCCCGGGGGAGGGAGGGCGGGGGGGGGCGATCGGCCTGGATCCGCCGGGGGATGGATCAATAAAGGGTGCCCCCCCCCTTCCCCCCACCAGCGCCCTGCGGCTCTTCCTTCCCGCGGGGGGGAAAGGAGCGGGGCCACGTTCTGCGCCTGTGTGGTGTGGAGGAGGGGGGAGCCGGGGGGGCGTACATGTGCCGTACTGGGTGGGGGGTGGGGGTCTGGGGACCACAGCGATCCCGGGGACGTATTGAGGGACGCGGGGTACCCTCAGCTCTGCCCCACTGCCCACCCCCCCTCCATGGTCGCAGTCCCCCCACCCCTCTGTCACTACTGGAGCTGTGACCCCCCCCAGTGCAGCCCAACCGACCCACACATTGGCCCCAGCCTGGCCCTGGGACTCCCCCGTGCGGCCCCGCTGACGCCCAGTACCTGTGTGTGAGCACCTGTGTGGATTTGTACGTGTGTGTACCTGTGTACGTGTGCTCCTGTGCACGTGCTCACACGTGTGTGCATGTGCTTGCACTTGAGCACGCATATATATATATATGTGCATTTGTACATATGCATGCATTCGTGCATGTGTGTGTGCAAGTGTGCATATGTGTGCACGAGTGTGTGCAAGCATGTGTGTCTGCACATGTGCATGCATGTGTGTATGTACATGCCAGTGAGTGTGCAGTGAGTGTGCATATATGTGCACACGAGTGTGTTTTACTATGTGCCTGCGTGAGTGTGCAGCAGCCGTGAGAGCCCTCTGCCCGTGTGCTGCTGCTGCAGGAGGCCCCATGCACACTTGTGTCACGGCAGTGTGAGGCCCTGTGCACACACGTGTTTGTTGTGGGAAGCCCTATCCACATGTGTGTTGGTGGGAAGAAGTGTGCACACGCATGTCAATGGGAGGCCCCATGCCCACATGTGTCAGGGCGGCGGGAGACCCTGTGCACACACGTGTCGGGGCTGTGGGAGGCCCTGTGCACACGTGTGTTGGTGGGAGGCCCCATGCACGTGTGTGTCAGGGCGGTGGAAAGCCATGTGCACATGCGTGGGCGTGACACGTGTGTCCCCCCAGGCGCCGCGTGACCCAGCTTTACCCTCCACCAGCCCTTGGTGGGGGTGACACACAACCATTCTCCGTCCCCTTCTCTTCCCCCGGTCCCCTATCGCCAGCCCAGGGGGTCGCAGCCCCCCCCTCCCCGCCCCCAGGGCCAAGCCCAGCCCCCCCCGGTCCCGGGACAGACGGACGGACTGACTGAGTCATCCTTGGCCCGGCAGCCCCGGCTCGGCCTCACCCCCCCCGCCGGCCCCAGCACCACCAGCGTCCGCCATGGCCTTCACCCTCCTGCTGCTGGGTGAGCCTGGGCGGCACCGCCACCACACCACACTGCATGGGCACCGCACTGCACCACATGGGCTTGGCACTGCACTGCACCGTACTGCACCGCACCGCATGGGCTTGGCACTGCACCGGCACTGCACTGCACCAGCACCGGCACCGCACTGCACCAGCACCGCACTGGCACTGCACCAGCACCGCACCACATTGCAATGCATTACCACCGCACTGTAATGCATGGGCACGGCACCAGCACCCCACCGCACCACACTGCACGGGCTCTGTGCCGCACCACATCACACTGCATGGGCACACTGCACCATCACTGCACCATACCATTACTGCGCCGCACAATCACCGCACTGCACTGGCATTGCACTGCAGCACACCAGCACTGCACCCCATGGGCACCACACTGCACCAGCACCTCAGCACACTGCACAGCACTGCACCAGCACCACACTGCACAGGCACCACACTGCACTGCACCAGCACCACACTGCATGGGCACCACACTGCACTGCACCAGCACCGCACTGCACAGCACTGCACTGCACGGGCACCACACTGCACTGCATAGCAGGGGGTGGGGGTGCATGTGGCATGGGTGTGGTGTGGGTGCTGGGAGAGGGGGTGAATACAGCACTGGGCACTGCATAGGGCTGGTGTGTGTGTGGCGTGGGTATGGCACGGGGGCTGGGACGGGGTGTGAATACAGCGCTGGGCACTGGCACAATGCTGGAGGTGGCATGGGCACTGCAGTGGGTGCTGCCGTGGGCACTGGGAGGGAGGAGCACTGCTGGGGGCGGGGGGGGCACTGGGCTGGGCACTGAGGGAGGAGCACTGCTGGGGGGGCACTGGGCT
>JAOTQQ010000038.1:0-23331 GCA_026546715.1 Gallinago undulata | reverse complement strand
GAGGGGGGCGGTATTTGAGGGGCATAGATCTAAGGGTGGACTTGGGGGAGCAGAGCTGTGGGTGCTCATGGGGGGCACACAGCTGGGGGGGTGTCCTTGGGGTGTGTGTTGGGGATTTTACTGGGGTGTGCAGGGTGTGGGATGTGCATGGAGTGTGTGCTGGGGGCTCAGTGGGGCGTGGGGGTGACCATGGGGTGTCTGTCAGGGGTCAGTGTGCTGTGGGGCTGTTTGTGAGGCAAGGACTTCCAGCTGTTCCCTCTCTCCTCAGCTCTGTGCTGTGGCGTTGTGTTCGGATCCGGTACGTTGCCAGTCCCCTGGGTGACCCTCTGTGTCCCCTGTTGACCCCCTGGTGTCCCCTGTGTGTCCCCCTGATGACACTCAGGGACCATGGGGTCAGCCGCCATGGGATATGGAATGCACTGGGGCATGGACCACACTTAGGAAGGCTTCTACTGGGGCTGTGCTGGGCAAACTGGGGATGGCTTAGGCAGACTGGGGCCCTGTGGGGCAGACTAGCGATGTGTTGGGCAAGCTGGGGTTGTGCTGGGCAGACTGGGTTTGTATTGGGTATACTGGTGCTGTGTGGGGCATACTGGGAATGTCCTGGGAGGACTGGGGCCATGCTGGGCAGACTGGAGCTGTGCTGGTCATACTGGTGCTGTACCTCTGCAGCAGTTCCAGCCTGGCTGTGGGGTGGCCATTCCTGCTGTGCCTGGCGCCTGGAGCTCCTCTTCACTGGCGCCTGGAGCTCTGTCTGTGCCACAGGCTGGGACTGGGTGGCCGCTCGGGTGCAGTTCACGGGACAGGAGCTGGCCCTGGAGCACTGCATCCTCCAGACGGGGCACCCATCATCCTGCCCCATGAAGTGGGTGGCCACCATCGAGTGGAGGGTGAGTGTGCCAGTGGAGGGGGGTGACGCTACCCTGGGGGGATGGGGTGGGAGGAGAGGTGTCCCCTGGGGCTGGTGTCACCCCAGTGTCCCCACAGAGCCCTTCCAGCTGCGGTTGGTGGGTGTCCCCAGGCGCTGCGCTGGGCGGCTGGAGGTGAACCACGCTGGGCAGTAGGGCACGGTCTGCAGTGCCTGCTGGAGAGGAACCAACATGGCAGTGGTTTGACAGGAGCTGGGCTGCGAGGCAGCGGGGGCAGTTGGTGACCTTCCCAGGGGACTGTCCCGCTTTGGCCCTGGTTACTGGGCACATCTGGCTGGATGATGACTGCTGCCAGGGTTAGGAGGGGCCACCGCGTCTGGGGACACCACGACTGCTCCCACCAGGAGGATGTTGGTGTGGTCTGCCAGGTCTGGGACCCGCCTCTGCCACCATGGGGTATCCAGGCACAGCAGCTCTGCCCCTGGACGGCCTTCAGCCATCATGTCCCCCTGTGGTGCACCCCTCCTGCGTCCTTCCCTGGGCAGCCCCTGGCCCCATGGGGTACCCCATGCACAAGACCCTACAGGAGGCCATAGGTGGCAGCTGGGGGTCCTGCCCCAGCCCCTTGTTCCCTGTCCAGCTATTAAATGTAGAGAACTGAACATGTGCTTGCACCATGCCTGTGTCTGTGGATGTGGGTACCCGGTCCCACAGGGTGGCACAGGGTGCCTGCACTCAGCCATGGGGCCGCAGTGGGGCGAGCACAGGGGCCCTGCTGTCCCAGGTGTGGGGCTGAGCAGAGCCTGGCTCCCCGCCCGTGCTCCCCCCGTGGCCTCTCGACCCTGTTATGAAACAGCTCGTTAGTGCTAATCCTGCAGCCACCTGTCCCCATCCCAGCACCCTGCCTGCCAGGGGAGGGGACCCGCTCACAGCTCTGCCCTGTGCCGTGTGGGGCAAGGGCCCAGCTGAATCCTGCTGGGAGGCATGTGGGGGGCCAGGGCAGGTGGGGTGGCAGGGCAGGAAGTGGGGCAATGGGGCTTGTGGGGCAGAGAACTGGGTGTGGAGCAGTGGGACTTCTGGGCGCAGAGGGGTAGGGAGTGGGGCAATGGAATAACAGGGACAGTGTGTCAGTGAAATGGGGCACTGGGGACCAGGGCTTGAAGAGGGGTAAGACATGGGGCAATGGGACCGATGGGTAAAGAGGATGTGAGTGCAGTGGGGTCAGAGGGGCAGGCCATGGGGCAATGGGGACCGGGGTTGCAGAGGGGCAGGGCATGGAACTACAGAGGCCAAGGAGAGCAGTGGGGTGGGGTGGGGGGCAATGGGTCCTAAGGTTGCAGAGGGGCAGGGTGTGGGGCACTGGACCCCATGGGCTGCAGAGGGCAGGGAATGGGGTAATGGGTCCTATGGGTACAGAGAGACAGAGAGTGGGGTACAGGGGGCAAGGGGGAAGGTGTGGGGCACTGGGGGCCATGGGCTGCAGAAGGGCAGAGCATGGAGCAATGGGACCTATGGGTGCAGAGGATGTGGTGTACTGGAGCCAGGGGTCCAGAGGGGAAGGCAGCGGGGCAATGGGACACCGGGGGGGCACACCTACCCCCTGTGATGACAGAGGGGAAACACGGGGACGTGGCCAGGGGCAGTGAGGACAGGGGCAGTGGGGAGGTGGCTCGGGGGGGGCTCAACACTGCTCTGTGCCCCCCACCCCCAGCCCTGGGGACGAGGACAGGGACAAGCTGGTGCCACCTGGCCCGGCTGCCTGCCGGCTATTTCGGTGCCCCCGCAGCTGTCCGTCCCTCCGCCCCCACAGCCCTGCCACCACGCTCCCTCCCACGCTTTCGGGACTCAGGCCAGCGGAGGGCTCCCCCCCCGCAGGAGAGGGGGACACACAGAGACAGGGACAGGGACAGGCGCCGGCATCCTCCGCGTGCCACCGAGGGCAGAGACGTGCCGGTGGGGCTGGATGGGCAGACCCTGGGGATAGTCCCCAGAGAGGCAGGGGGTGTCACAGGCCCCAAATTCCTGCCCCATATGGAAGCTGGGGGACACCTCCCCCGGGAGCAGCCCCCGCTTCCCAGGGGGGTGATGGAGGCACACGACCTCCCCCCAAATCGGCCGCCCGCCAAGCGGGTCCTGCTAATGTGCTGTCAAATATTAATTACCTTCCAGCAGGGCTGGGGTCAGGGCCCGTTGAGCAGATGGTCTGGGGGGAAAGAGCAGGTGGGGAAGGAGAGGGAGGGACATGGCCCTGGGAGCAGGGGAGAGGGAAATGGCCATGGGAAATGGAGGGGTGTGTGTGTGTGAGATGGTCATGGGAACAGGGAGAGGGAGGTGGCTGTGGAAAGCGGGGAGGGAGAGGGGTATGGTGGCATGGTTGTGGAAACTGGGGAGAGGGATGAGTATTGTTGTGGGAAGTGGGGAGAGGGATGAGTATTGCTGTGGGAAGTGGGGAGAGGGAGGGAGGTGGTTATAGGAGCTGGGGAGATGGAAAGGTGGTGGTTGTGGGAACTGGGGAGAAGGAGGGAGATGCCTTTGGGAAGTGGGGAGAGAGAGGGAGATGCTCATGGGAACTGGGGAGAAGGGTAAGTATTATTGTGGGAAGTGGGGAGAGGGAGATGGTCCTGGGCAATGGAGGGAGAGGAGGGGTAGAGAAATGGTTGTGGGAAGAGGGGGGAGGGAAGGGTATGCCCCTGAAAACTGGGAGAGAGGGAGGGATCCAGCCTGGGAACTGGGGGAGAGGGAGGATGGTGGGGCAGGCAGAGCCCTGGCATGCAGGCGAAGGGATGAGCAGGGTGCCCCGACCCCCATGTGTTGTCTTCCCCATACTCCAGCCTGGGGAGACCCCAGCACCCCCATAGCCGACTGCTGCATTTTGGCACTGCCAGTACTTCCTTGGCAGGACACTGGGTGTGTGTGCCGCCAGCCGGGCTCTGCCAGCCCCATCCCAAAATAGACCCCCCAGGAACGCACCCCGCCGAGGGGGCCCAGATGTGAGTCAAAGCTGGGGGGGGACAGGACACAGTGGGGACACAGGGCACAGGTGACGTGGCCAGGGCTGAGGAAGCTGGTGACAGTGGTGGAGGGGGCTCGGTGTGGGGACAACGTCTCCCAGGGTTGGTGCCAGCCCCGTGAGACAATGCCTCAGTCCTGGGGATCACTGCCGGCAAGCAACCATGGCTGGTGTCCCCACCCTGTCCCCAAATCTTCCTGCCCCACATCAGGGGGTCTGGCACCTGCTGCTTGCTCCTGGTCCCTGCCCCACACCCTCGTGGGAGCCAACTGGCATGTAGGTGGGTAAAGCTGGAGCTGTGAGGTGCTGTGCAGCTGGGGGACACGTGACAAAACAGGTCCCCCCCCTGTCCTTTCAGGGAGGTGGCACCAGAGAGAGGAAATTGAGGCAGGTGGAGTGATGCCATGACTTGGTGTCACCTGCCAGAATGCCACTGCAGTTGCACCAGGGGTTATGGACAGGCTGGGGTTGGGATGGGACATGGCGGGGGGCTGGGGCTGTGACAATGGGCCGGGGGTGAGGGGTGGGAAGGTGGCATGTGGTTGTGGCATGGCATTTCTTGACTGTCATGCATTGGTGGGCCATGTCATGACATGGATAGAGATGCACTGTGGGATGCAATTGCAGGGGGGGACAGACAGGATGGGCAGGGGGAACAGGCAGACACCAAGGAGCATGGCTTGGTGAAGCAGAGTGGCTTGGTTTGATGGAGAGGCAGCACTGTGAGGAAGGACAGATGGACAGGATAGAGCATTGCATGGGGGGACAAACAGGGGTGGCCTGGAACAGCTGTCACAGAGGACTATGGACATAGACAGACAGAATGATGTGGGGGTGGATGGACAGACAGCACCGGCAGGGACAGTGAAGGTAAGAAGCAAGACAAGTGGGGACACATGGACCAAGTGCTGTCTTGGATGGATGGATGGATGGACAGGTAGACAGATGGATGGATGCATAGACGGACAGACAGAGAGACAATGGAGAGGACAGCTTGCAGGAAGAGATGGACAGAGCGTGGTGCTGGGGACAGTCTCCCTCTCTGGGTGGACAAACAGGGACAGACAGACAGTTCAGAGCTGAGAGACAGCCAAGAGGCCTGCACTGGGTGCACCCAGCCCACAGCACGGCTCAGCCCCCATCCCCAGCTCCATCCTGTCCGTCTGTCCCCCCATGCAATCCCTGCCTGTCCTGCCTCCTGCCTATCTTTGGCCCTCGGCACGCGTTGGGGCTGACACATGTTCCCTGCGCGCGAGCGGCAGAGATTAGCGCGGGCCGGTGGCATGGGAGCGGACAGGAAAGTCTGAGTCACAGCTCCCAGTGCCGGTGGGCGGCTGTGGGGCCAGGGGTACCCAGCCGTGCCCCTGGAGCACCCGACCCTACTGGGACACACGGTGGAGAACGCAGGTGAGGCACGCACTGCTCCTCGGCTGCTCAGCTGTCCCCATGCAACCCTGAGGGGCCGTCGACCCTGACTTCTGCTTCTGGCTTGCTTGCATGGCCCTCTTGGCAGAGCCCCGTGGCAATGGGAGGTTGGGGGGGGGGGGTTGTCCCAGCCCTGCACACCTGGAAGTGCCAGTGGTAGTGGTGACCTTGCTGCAGCTGTGCTGGTACAGGTAGCTACAGATGGTGGGAAGGGAGAAGGGTCTGGGGTCCTGCTTCAGGGCTGGAGATGGAGGAGCAAAGAGTCATCCCTGACTCCCTGCAATGGGGGGATGTGGGGAGGGAAAGAGCCAGCCCTGAACCCTTGTAATGAGGGCGATGTGGGGACAGGCAGAACAAGACCTCTTGCAATGGTGGGGTGTAGGGAGGTGTAAGGTGGAGAGAGGGAGCCCTGACTGCTGCAGTGGAGCACTGGAACAGGTTGCCCAGGGAGGTGGTTGAGGCCCCTTCCCTGGAGACATTCAAGGGGAGGCTCAATGAGGCCCTGGGCAACCTGGTCTAGTTGGGGGTGTCCCTGTGACTGCAGGGGGGTCGGACTAGATGGCCTTTGGAGGTCCCTTCCGGCCCAGATGATTCTATGATTCTATGATTCTATGATTCTATGTGGGGTGTGATGTGGAGCTTTCTTTCCCCTCTCTGGAAAGTTATAGGGCTCACTGCCTCTCCTCTGGGGTGTGATGTGGAGTTCTCATACATGAGGACATGTGTCATGAGTCATCCCCCCTCCACCCCCCCCGGCTCCCATCAGGGGTGCCTGGTCCCAATGGACAGGGGAGTTTTGGGGTCTCCATCACCTCTTGGCATGAAGCTTCACTTTCCCATCAGCCAGGACCCCCATGGCTACACAACTCCTGGGGGAGAGGGGCAGGGCTTGATCCCATCCAGGAACACCATGGGGAGAGCCCCTGGGGTGGGACTGGACTGCACTGGGCTAAGCTGGGCTCTAACTGGGCTCTACTGGGCTTGACTGCTGGATTGGGCTGGACTGGACTGACATAGGATGGGTTGGGCTGGGCTGCATTGGACTGGGCTAAACTGAAGTGGACTGGTTTGGACTGGGCTGGGCTGGAGAAGACTGGAACACGTTTGTCTGGGCTTCACTAGACTGGGCAGGGATGGACTGGGTTGGGTTTGGGTGCATTGGACTGGACTGAATTGAACTGGGCTACAGGCATGGCTGGGCTAAACTAGACTGGGCCAGGCTAGACTGGGCTGTTTTGGGCTGTCCTGGCCAGGTGTCCTGGGGCCATAAGGCTGGTGCTGTCCCCACATCCCCATGCAAGGGGCTGGGGCCTATGGGGCTTTGCAACAGCATGGGGGTCTTGGCTCTCCCCAGGGCCCATGGAGGAATCAGACGAGGACGGGGAGAACAACGAGGAGTTTCTGGAGCAGCTGATGGCGCAGACAGGCCGGGAGGTGCTGCAGCAGGAGCTGGAGGAGCACTACGCTGTGCTGGAGGAGCTGGGCAGCGGGACCTACGGCCGCGTGGTGCTGACAGAGCCCCGGGACGGTGGTGAGGGGTGTTGAGGGAAGGGTGGGGAGAGATTCCCTTTCTGGCTCCCCAGCCCTACCACTATGCCCGACCCATCTGAGCCAAACCCCAGCTGTGCCCAAACTATTCTGTCTCTGCCCTGTTGGTGCCCCAGCTGGTTCTGACACACACAAACATACCCCCACCATTTCCCAGGCTCACCAGTGGTCCTCAAGCTGATGCTGAAGGAGCAGACGGAGCGACGGGCATTTCTGCGGGAGTACTGCATCGCCCTGTGCCTCTCCAGCCACGCTGCCTGCCTGCGCGCCCTGCCCATCGCCTTCGAGAGCGCCACGCACTTCGCCTTTGGGCAGGAGCTCGCTCCCGCAGGGGATCTGTGTGCCCTCCTCAACCCAGGGGTGCGTGCTGTCCCGGGACTCTGCAGAAGGGGGCTGGGGGCCAGGAGGGGTGGGAGGTTGGAGAGAAGGTGCCAGGACAGGTTTGCACTGGGATGCAGTGATGCTGTTCACAGGAAAAGACTTTTCATAGTGGGGTGCATTCCCATGGCATATGTGGGAAGACACTGCAGTGGGGCACAGTGAGACTGTGTGCGTGGGGATACCATTTCCAATGTGTGCAGCGACACTGTGCATGGGGAGACCCTTTGCAGTAGGGTACTGGAGCCACACTCTTGGTGGGGAGACCCTTTTCGGTGAGGTGCATGCCCACCTTGTGTATGGAGAGAGGCCGACGGCAGTGGGTGCAGTGACACTGTATGTGTGGAGAGATCCTTCGCAGTGAGCTCCCACTCACACCGTGCAGGGAGACCCTTTGCAGTGCAGTGCCTTTTTGTGGGGAGACCCTGTGCGGTGGGTGCAGTGATGCTGTGCACTGGAGGAGACCCTTTGCAGGGAGGTGCATGCTCACGCTGTGCATGGGGAGACCCTTTGCAGTGCTGGCATGTGGGAGCAGGCTGCTGTGGGGCAAAGCACAGGTTGGCAGTTCTGGGTAGGGGTCTGGCTGCTGCAGCCCCCCTTTGGGGAGGGGACCGTGCGGTGGGTAAGGGTACCAACCCCCCCTGCAGGAGGGCCTGGCGGAGGAGCTGGTGAAGCGCTGTGCGTCCCAGCTGGCCGAGGCGCTGGACTTCATGCACAGCCGTGCCCTGGTGCACCGGGACGTCAAGCTGGACAACGTGTTGCTCTTTGACCGTGAGTGCCGGCGGGTGAAGCTTGGAGACTTTGGGCTCACCCGGGTGCAGGGCTCGGCAGTGGGTGCCATGTCCGGCACCCTGCCCTACACCCCGCCGGAGCTCTGCCTGCTCCAGGGCTCCGACACATTGGAGCTGGACTCCAGCCTGGACGTCTGGGCCTTTGCTGTCCTGCTCTTCTGCCTCTGCACCGGCTGCTTCCCCTGGGCTGTAGCCACTAGCTCTGACCCCCAGTTTGAGGACTTCAGCGCCTGGCAGGGTGGTGTGGCAGAGCGGGGGGTGCCAGCATCCTGGAGAGGATTCGGTTCTGGGGCACTGGAAATGCTCCGGCGCTTGCTGACATTAGACCCTGACCGCCGGAGCCCAGCCATCGAGGTGCAGAAGTACTTGTCCGTACCCTGGGTGTTGGCCACCAGCACCAAGGAACCAGAAGCAAACAGCTCCCAATCCCCCCTTACAAGTGGCACGGGGGAGAGCCTGGGGGGTTCTGGGGGATGGGATGCTGCTGGTGGGGGAGATGAGGTTCCCATGCCCGCCACTAACGCTCTGGCCTCGTGCCGGTAGCCAGCACCTCCCCTCCACCCTGCGGCTGATATAGCCCCAGGCACTCCCTGGGGCTCTCAGCTCCCTGTCTGATGCCTGAGGCTTGTGGGGTTAGAAACAGGCTGTAAGCACAGGAAGGAGACGTGATGACTCAGGGAGCACCTGGAGACCCCCAGCCCTGCAGCTGGATGCCCAGTACCTTGCACATCGATGTCACTTGGCGGTGGTGACAACAGTCCACCCGAGCAACCATTGCACAGTTCTGAGATGCACGAGGGAAACCCAGGGCAGAAGCCCACAGGCCAACAGCAAGAAACAGGAGGAGAACAATTCATTAATTAGAAATTAAAGTTTTTAAGTCTGTTGCAAGACTTTGGCAGAGGCAAACGGTGAAACTGTTCAGCAGAGAAACCCAGAAATGCATCTGACCTTGACCTCCTTCCTGCACCTTAGGAATGAGGAGGTTGTCACATCAGGGAAGATGCTAAGCAGCCTCCTGGGGGGTTAAGGAGCTGGGGAAACAAGTGTAAGCCCTCAGGGCATGCAGCTGAACTGGGGTGTGATGGGGCTGGGAGGAAATGCCAGGTGGATCTCTAGGATGTGAGTTAAAACCAGACAAAACCGGGATCTGGCTCTGTCTGAGCAATACAAGGGTCAGGGTGATTTTCACCCTTAAGGGCTGGATATGGGTTGGCTGATAGTGCAAGAGGCTAAAGAGAGCAAACTGGGATGGCTCTGTGTGTGCAGGAGGGGACATACATGAAAATTGGCTTCAACAGCTGCAAATATTCTCCGTCTTCAGCATGGAAGGGGCTGGACAGACTCTGGAGAGTTTCTGAGGTGAGCTTAAGGTTTGGAGGCTGGACAAACACCTGTCCAGGCTCAACCAGCCATCTGGTTCCTGCTGGCTTTCCCACCAGGGCTGCTGGCAGCAGGGAGGAGAGCAGCAGGGTCCCACAAGGTTTGGCACCTAACCTTGGTGCCTCACCACGCACAGCAGGGCTCATCCTGCCTGCTTGGGAGCACCGTCCCGGGGCTCTCCTTCACCTCTTTGAGCAGTCTGCATCTCTGTTTTGGGACAGGGAGCTCCTGGAGCCTCCTCCTGGGCCCCCTCCATTCTCTGCCTAGGGAGCTCATGCCCACCCCTCCCTGGTGACCCCCAAGATGCTGGGGGATACATTGGCAACCAACCTTGGTGCAAAGTGGAAGGAGAGGGGGGAAATTTGCTGAGATCACAGCATCACAGAATGGTAGGGTTTGGAAGGGATCTTCAGAGGACATCTAGTCCAACCCCCCTGACAAAGCAGGGTCACTCAGAGCAGGTCAGACAGGATCAGATACAGGCAGGTTTGGAGTATCTGCAGAGAAGGAGACTCTGCACCCTCTCTGGGCAGCCTGTTCCAGGACTCTAGCACCCTCACCGGAAAGAAGTTTTTCCTCATGTTGAGATGGAATTTCCTCTGTTCCAGTTTGTGCCTGTTACCCCTTGTCCTGTCACCAGGATCTACCAAAAAGACTCTGGCCCCATCCTCTTGCCATCCACCCTTTAGCTGGATATAGCATTGATAAGATCCCCTCTCAGTCTTCTCTTCTTCACTTGAACAGCGCCAGGTCTCTCAACCTTTTCTCATAAGAAAGATGCTCCAGTCTCTTCATCATCTTCATAGCATCTGCTGGACTGTCTCCAGTAGTTCCTTCTCTTTCTTGGCCTGGGGAGCCCAGCACTGGACACAGCACTGTGTGACCTTGCCAGGGCAGAGCAGAGGGGGAGCACTTGACCTGCTAGCCACTGTCTTTTTAATGCACCCCCAGAGACCATTGGCTTTCTTGGCCGCAAGGGCATATTGCTGCCTCATGGGCAACCTGTCCACTGGGACTTCCAGGTCCCTCTCCGCTGAAGCTTAATAAAATTATCTGTTGTTTTGCCTTTTTTTTATTTTCCTTTTTTTTTAAACTGTGTTTTCCCATGAACCTGTTGCTTGAGCCCTAAATCCTACTTTTTCTCCTCCTTGGAGCAGGCAGACTCTGAGCAAAAGGGGTCCAGTCCTTGCACACCTCCATGGTAATGGGAAGTCTCTGAAGAGGAGAGGGCACATGCATAGCTGGGGGGCACACCAAATGTCCAGCTTCAGAAATGTAGTGGCCTTTCCTTTTAGCTGCCACTCCTGAATTGGACCCTGGGGATGTTCAACCTGGGGGTGGAGATGCTGGACTGGACGGTTGTGCTCCCTGGACGGTGGTAGCTGGGCGGTGGAAAATTCTCCCGTCCCAGAGGAATTGTCTCACAGGTGGGATCCTGGAGCCTGTTGCTGAATTTCTCCTGAACCACACGGTTTTCCAGGCAAGGAAACCCCCTTCAGCACAGCGTAGCATGCTGTGGGGCTTCCTCCAAAGGAAATTATGCTCCATGGAAAATGCAAACAGTAACACTTGCAACAAGCAGCTTGTGAACAAGCTGTGCGTGAGTTCATCCACCATACACACAATTGGCTCTAGCCCTCACTCAAGCTCCCCAGCTGGGCCAGTAAATCTGGACAGGGTGGTCCAGAGAAGCTGTTGGCTGAACGGCAAAGGTGGCATCATGCAAGGGAGAGCCAGGTCTCAGGGAGTTGCGAGAGTGCAACCTGTTATCAGCTATAAAGCAGTGCAGCTGTACCAGCAATGGAAAAAGCATCCACTGGATCTCTGGGGCCAGGATTGGAGAAAGCTCCTGCTCTAAGCCTACCAATCTCCTCTGTAGGGTACCAGGAAGGAGAAATCCCTCAGGGTCTCAAGATCTGCAGGATTAAGCTTCTCCTTAATGGGTAAACCCTCCCATCTCCAGCCCCCAGCATCATGGGGAGAGGGGCTGTCAGGGGGACATGTTGTTAAAGCCCTGTGCTGGCAGAATGGTTTAATGAGATGTCCAGAAATAACGTGTATGGACATGTACCCAATCTGATGTATTGCATCTGGGTGTATCCAGCTGTTGCACCAAAAGCAAACCCCTAAGAGCACTGTTGAGGAGTTGCCCCCAAACCAAGCTGAAGCATCATCACCATCACCTCTATCCTCCTCCTACCCAGACAACAGCAAAGTCACATACAAGACATTAGAGCATGTTGGAGGCTTAACTCGGGGGCTCTGCTGAAGAACATGGCTGCTCCTAATTCCTCTTTTGGAATGGACTTAGATGGGAAAGACAGGAAAGCCGCATTGGGAAACAGTCCCGTTCATGGAGAGTTGCAGCTATCAGGCACTTGGCATTGCTGGAGCAGGAGCAACGTGAGAACAAAGAGGTCCCATTGGGCTCTTGGAGGGTCTCAGGGGCCCATCCATGGCCAACCTTGCACCACCTGCCTTGGTCTGAAGCTGGTGTTGCCCTTCAGAGCTGGAAGACAAGATGCAGGAGGAAATGTTTAGGACAGACCTGGTTTCCAGGTTTTGGGAGATTAAAAAACCCTTGTCTCTGCTTGCATTCCTTAAAATCCACCGTAGTGGCATGTAGGTGTTTGAAGGGGTTCCTAAGGGTCTTATCTAGGGTTTCTGGGGTTCCTACTGGGAACGAGACTGGAGCGATAATGTGTGGTCTATCTTGCACTTCTGTAGAGACACTTCTTTCCAGCCATGTCATTTCTCCTGTCAGAGAGTTATGCATGAGAAAGATCTTGTTACTTCTGGGATGAGACAGAAAACCTGGACAGGGACAGATCCCATTTGCCCCTGCTAAGCAAAAGAAGTCCACTTTGTCAGTCGAGGCATCTCATCCTTGGTTTGTAGTCCTGGGTTGGAAGCGAACTCAGCTCTCACCTATGGCTGCCACAAACACAAGACGTGACTTTCTCTGCCCGCTCTGGGGTCCCCAGAGATGTCTCTGGGGCTCCAGGGGAACCAGCTCTGAAACAGACTGAAAGAATCACTGATGTTCCCTCAGTGTGGGATAGATTAATTTCCAGCAGTTCCATTTCTCCTGTCAGGAAAAGAGTTGGGCATGAGAACCATGAGAATCACAAATCGCCTTTCCTTATTCTATCCATTAGGCACCACATGGAAGGTGACAGGAAAGAATCTAAATACACCTTCAAGCTCCTTAGATGGTCTCACACCTGATCTTCTCCCACAGTGGCTGGTTCTTCATTCTCAAAGCCCCTGGCTTTGCCTTCTGCAACTTGGGTGGTGTGGTTAGAGCCCTTGCCGGCGAAGACCAAGGCAAAAGAGTTATTCGGTACCTCAGCCTTCTCCATATCCTGGGTAGCCAGGTCTCCTCTTTCCTTCATGAGGGGGCCCACATCTTCCCTAGTCCTCTCTTTATCTCTGACAGACTTACAGAAGCTTTTCTTGCTGCCCTTGATATCTCTGGCCAGATTTAATTTTACCTGGTCTTTAGCTTGCATAATTTGGTTCCTGGCCACTGGGACAGTTTCTCTGTATTCCTCCTAGGCTCCCTATCCTTGCATCTACCCTCTGTAGGCTTTCCTTTTCTGTTTGAGATTGTCCAGGAGCTCCTTGTCCATCCATGCAGGCCTCCTGGCTGTTTTGCCTGACTTCTCCTTTGTTGGGATACATCGCTCCTGAGCTTGGAGTAGGTGATCTTTGAATACTAACCAGCTTCCTTGGGCCCCTCTGTCCACCAGTGTTTTACCCCATAGTACCCTATCAAGCAGATCCCTCAAGAGGCCAAAGTCTGCTCTCCAGGGAGGTAATCCTAATGTGCACCCTCCTCACCGCCCTAAGGATCTTGAACTCTATCATTTAATGGCCACTACAGCCAAAGCTTCCCTTCAGCTTGACATTCCTCACCAGCCTCTCCTTGTTACTAAGGTCATGGTCCATCATAGCTCCTCTCCTCATTGGCTTCTCTACCACTTGTAGAAGGATGTTGTCATTGAAGTGTTCCAAGAACCACCTGGATTGCTTGTTGTCCTGTTGTTGTCCCTCCTACAGATACTGGGGTGGTTTAAGTTCCCCATTAGAACAAGGGCCTGTGAACATGATATAGCTCCTGTCTTTCTATAGAGGGCCTCCTCTGCTCACTCTTCCTGGTCAGGTGGCCTGTAACAGACCCCCACTGTAATGTCACCTGCCCCTGCATTTCATTGAATCCTGAGCCATAGGCTCTCCCTTGGCTCTTCATCCATCCCCAGGTAGAGCTCCATGCACTCCAGCTGGTCCTTGACATAGAGGGCAACACCCCCTCCTCATGTTCCCTTCCTGTCCTTCCTGAAGAGCCTGTATCCCTCCATTCCAACATCCAATGGAGAGACTTGTAATGGAGAGGTGTGTATCCAGGATGATGGTGTGGATCATTGGGAAAAGCAGGAAGAGAAGGGCCTGAAGCCCAAGGTGACTGCTGAATCCCAGGAGCTCAGCTGTTTCACCCAGCTCATGTAAAGGTGTCCTGCATGCTGTGGGAGGATTTCAGGAGCCTGAGCAGTACGTGCTCGCTCCATAAGGCTGTGTGGCAGCCTTGCAATGAAGGCAATGCAGGAAGCAGGAGCTATGTTATCTGATGGTGTGACCACAGCCCTGAGCAATACAGGTGGCAGTGATGGTTGCTCCTTTCCCCAGTCACCACTATGCAGGAGAGTGTGCACCTGCAGCAGGTGAGTGTGGGGCCTGGGTGGGGCCACTCGTTGTCCTGAGACATCTGTGAACACTCTGGTTATGTGTTAAAGGAGGACACTCTGATTATTTCCTTAAAGATGAGCCCAAGCACTGCTCAGGACTCTCTGGATATCCAGAGGAGTGCGAGTGACAGCAGTGAGTTTAACCAACTCACCCAGAAATATGGCCTGAGGCAGCATGGTTATGGACAGAAAGACACGTGGGACAATATGGGCAGGTATCTAGAACAATTGTCACCTTTGATGGTCCAGGACTTCAACCCAAACAAGAGTGGGATCCTGATAAAATGACAGAACATTGGAAAAAAGGGGGCTCCTGGCCCTGACCATGCCAAAGAGTCACTGCTTGTCGCACTGTGCTGGGGGTTGGCCTGCGCCTCCTGAGGTCTGTTCAGCTCTATTCAACACCCTCAGGAGAAGAGAGGTCTCCACATCTAAAGACACACAAAGAGACACTGTGCCTCAACCAGAGACCCAGCCCTCAGCCATAACAGTCTCCCCTATGGTCAAGAAGGAGCAATGAAAGCAGAGGTCCTCTTGTTTATTAAGGGAGGAAGAAGCTTTTCCTGAAACAGAGCAGCAGGTGCTGCACATCTGAATTGGGACATGAAATTGAGATTCAGCTGCCCTGAATTGGGTTACTCAATAATGGGATGTGCATGAGACCACTGCCATTATACTCAAAGGGCATGTAGAATGGTCAGCTGGTGGAGAACAGGAAAAGAGAGACTTCTGTCTCCCTATGGCACATGACTCCAGTTGGTCAGCTGGAGACCTCTACAGGCTGCCCTGGACATAAGGAATAGCTACTGATTCACTTGTCCTAGATGGAGGCATCTGCTGTCATTTCAGCTGGTCAGAAACAATTTCCTACCAGCCCTTAAGAAGATGTCCCCGGGTGCTGCCCTGTTTCTATGAACTACTCCATTTGAGCTTCCAGTTTCCAGTATGCACCTTGGTCCCCTCTGGCTCCTCAGATGTCAGCAGGTTGTAGTGTCTGAACAACTGACTGCTGGGCCCCATCTCCAGTGAGGAGAGTGGGAGCTGAGACAAGGAATTCACATGCAGGAGCCTATTTTGTGCCCATGTGAACTGAGGCAAGAGGAATCACAGCACCTGTGGGTTTGTGGCAGGCATGGGAGGAGCTGAGTCTCCTTCTAGCCCCAGGACTGCCAACCCAGAAAGAGGAGCCTCAATTCACTCAGCTGAATCCCCTCCCTCAGCAAGGCAAAGGAGATCCCTCCCTGGCACAGTCTGGGTGTCCTGACCAATGGTGGGGTGAGGACAGGTGATATTTAGACCTAATTCTGTCTCTAAAAGGAGAAAGGAAGCTACTGGAAGTGGTTGCTTCAATCTGTTTCACATAAGATTCCCCTGGAGCCCCAAGGACACCTCAAGGGAACCCAGAAGGCCCCCTTCTGAGCAAGGTCTCTGTGCCCCACGAGGTGTGTGCCAGGGTAGGAACCCTGCCTCCTGCCAGGGTCAGCTCTCAGCCTGCCCAGGGAGCTCCCCATGGCACCGTGGGGAGAAGCTTCGGGTGAAAGGAGCTCTGCCCAGCAGGGCAGGGCAGGATCTTTCTGCTGTCAAGAGGGTGCTGTGTTGGGGAGGGCTGCTCACAGCTCCAGATCAGCCCTGGGGTGTTTCTGGGGGACTTTTCAAGAGGAAGGTTTATGTGATGGCTACGTGAAAGTGAAGGAGTCTGTGCTTTGATCTTTCTACTCTTTGTGGGCTGGGTGATGGGTGAGAAACTGAAATTCCTCTTCCAGGTTTGGGTGTGGAACTGAGAGTCTTCAGCTGTTCAGCTGCTGAGAGATGTAAAAGTCTCAGTGAAGCCTCACAAATGCCAACTTCCCTCTGCTTCAACAGAGAGTACAACATCACCTCTGCAATCTCTCCCAATCTCCTTGCAGGCCTTTGCAGAGGATCCTGGTGATGCTCCTTATGTCTTTCCCTCCTCTCTGTTGCTGCCCTTGTTCTTCCCTACAACTTGCTGCAGCTCAGACACTGACCCTGTGGGTCCGTCCATGCAGGTCTGCGCTCTGGAAGAGAATTCTCTTTTCTCTGCTGTTCTCTGCTTCTTTGGATAGATAATGAACATGGTCTAGGCCAAAGAGGCACAAGCACAAAGAAGGCAGGAACAAGGCTGATGGACAGACCAGCTCTCCTCCATCAGCACTAAGCCACAAGGAATGCTTTTGCATCTCCCCAGACACAGCTCTTCACTCTGAATGCAGTAGAAATGCTGACAGTTTGTGCTCCAAAAGAACATTCCCCTCCTAATCTTACAATTGTGAGTGGGTAACATCTGACTGAAATTCTGAGCAAAAAGCTTAATGTCCATCCTGCTCCACTGTAGAGTAGAACTCAGAACTCTAGAGAGAAAAGCAGAGCCCCAGCTCCTCACGGAACACTCAAACAGCAAACAAAGGAACTCCTGAAAAGGAGATGAATGAAGGGGCTACTAAGCAATTAGACAACTGGAGTGTTTCTATGAGAAACTTTGAGTTTTATTCCAAGATGTTTGTCCTAACCTGCCAATGATTCTTTTCCTTGGACCTGTGTGCCCAGGAGAAGCTGGTGTCCAACTACAGCTCCATCACTGAATTTCCTCCTCCTGGCATTCGCAGGCACACAGGAGCTGCAGCTCTTGCACTTCTGGCTCTTCCTGGGCATCTACCTGGCTGCCCTCCTGGGCAACAGCCTCATCATCACTGCCATCGCCTGTGACCACCGCCTCCACACCCCCATGTACTTCTTCCTCCTCAACCTCTCTGTTCTTGACCTGGGCTCCATTTCCAACTCTCTCCCCAAATCCATGGCCAATTCCCACTGGAACACAAGGGCCATCTCTTACCCGGGATGTCCTGCTCAAGCCTTTCTGTTTGGCTTTTTTGTTTCAGCAGAGTTTTGTCTTCTCACCATCATGTCCTATGACCGCAATGTTGCCATCTGCAAACCCCTGCACTATGGGACCCTCCTGGGCAGCAGAGCTTGTGTCCACATGACAGCAGCTGCCTGGGGCAGTGCTTTTCTCACTGTTCTCCTGCACACAGCCAGTACATTTTCAATACCCTTCTGCCATGGAAATGTCCTGGACCAATTATTTTGTGAAGTCCCCAAGATCCTCAAGCTCTCCTGCTCAGAAACACACTACCTCAGGGAATTTGGTCTTCTTGTGTTTAGTGTATATTTTTCTTTAGTGTGTTTTGTTTTCATGTTGTTCTCCTATGTGGAGATGTTTAGGGCTGTGCCAAGGATCCCTGACTAGCAAGGAAGGCACAAAGCCTTTTCCTCTTGCCTCCCTCACCTGGCCATGGTTTTCCTCTTTGCCAGCACTGCCATGTTTTCCTTCCTGAAGCCCCCCTCCATCTCTTCCCCATCCCTGGACCTAGGGGTGGCAGTTCTGTACTCAGTAGTGCCTCCAGCAGTGAACCCCCTCATCTACAGCATGAGGAACCAAGAGCTCAAGGAGTCTCTGTTGAAACTATTTCAAGACATACTTCTTCAGAATCAGTAAGATGCCCTAAGATGCCCATAATGTTCATAGCACTCCCAGGGTATCTCAGGAAATGCCAAAAACTAACTTTCTTCCTTCCTTCTTTCCTGGGGCCTGCTACAGCATTTAGACACACACAAGCCTATGGGGCTGGCTGGGATCCACCCAAAGATACTGAGGGAGCTTGCAGAGATGCTCTTCAAGGTCATATCCATCCTTTATCAGCAGTCTTGGCTATCCAGGGAGGTCCCAGTGAACTGCAGGTTAGCAAATGTGATGCCCATCTGCAAGAAGGGCCAGAAAAATTGGGGAGAACTGAAGACCCATCAATCTGACCTCAGTGCTGGGGAAGATTATGGAACAGATCACCCTAAATGCCATCACCTGGCACATAAAGGACAACCAGGTGATCAGGCCCATCAGGCATGAGTTCATGAAAGCCAGGTCCTCCTTGAAATACCTGATCTCCAGGTGATCCAGATCCAGATCACTAACAAGGTGACCTCGTTAGTGGATGAGGGACAGGTCATAGCTTTTGTTTACCTGTACTTTAGTAAAGCCTTTGACACCATTTCCTATAGGAGGAATTCTCGGAGAAACTGGCTACCCATGGCTTGGATGAGTGTACTGTTTGCTGGGGAAAAATCTGTCTGGAGGATGGGCCCAGAGAGTGGTGGTGAATGGAGTTAAATCCAGTTGGTGGACGGTCATGAGTAGGGCTTGGTACTGGGGCTGGTTCTCTTTAATATCTTTATCAAAGTTCTGATGAGAGGATTGAGTGCAGCCTCAATTGCGATGTGATTTAGTGGTGGGCTTGGCACTGTGAGGTTTGCAGTTGGACTCAATGATCCTAAAGGTTCTTTCCAACCAAAATGCTTCTATGACTCTATGATACTTCTGAGGCTCAGGACCTGGTTTCATCCTCACCCCTTTTTGGGAGGCCAGGAGGTGTCATAGAATTTTGCCGCACTGGGCACTGCCCATCCTCACATACCACTGCACCCAGGAAGAGCCCTGAGCCACAAGTGAGGGGCAGGATCTGCCTTGCCAGGGCCTGGGGTTGAAGGTGATGAAGCCTTTCTGCTTCATCAAACAAAGCCAGGGTTTCCTCAGCATTACAGCCACCTGCCCTCTGTCTTTGCCTACTGCAATCACAGGCTCCAATTGTCTGCTCTAATGAATCCCTGGGGAGCCTTTGCCAATAACTGCCCTCAGTGGGACTCATTAATGCTTCCAGGTACTTGGAGTTTGGCTTCTGATTTCTTGAATGCTTTCTTCTGTCTTCTTGTAGTATCTGAGCTTCATGGACTCAGCAGCAAATACCCCATGGGGCTCGTTAAAAGACAGAAAGCCTTAAAAAGGTATTGATCTCTTTGTCACTTTCCTCAGGTCTTCAAGACTTGTGTAGCTAATTAGTGAGGTTTTGGGATGTAGTTAAGGAGGAAGATTTCAAAGTGCATCTAATGAAAATGATTTCTTGGTTTTAAAGGGTATGCTTTATTCCTGTTCAGTTTAAAGAGAGGTGCTAGAAGCATGCTCCAAGTGATATTGAGGCAGAGTGTCTCCTCAGGTGGTCTGGACAGGAAGGAATAATGGCTTGGTGTACATCACCGTAGGGACAGCTTTGCTCCTCACCTCCCCAACCCCACCATGTCTGACATTGCCCACCTGGGACTTCCATCACTGCCCCTTGCATCAGACTTCTCCACTGAAGTCCGGATGTTACAGCTCCATTGCACCATCTCCCTCCTGCTCTCCTCAGAGACCTGGTTGCTCACAGCAACAGGGGGATTCTTCCTTTTTCTAAGAAAAGTAAAGTAACACATAATCGTTTTTTATAAACAATAAGACACACTCTGACATCATATGCTCAGTAAAAGCCACCACTAATGAGGTTGCCTTTCTACTAGTGATAGTCTTAGGAGAAAATTTTAGGGAGGTAGATTTAAAAAGATAGATATAAACATAATTAAAGACCTGGCTAAGGAGACAATTAGACTGAAGCAAGCGTTTTAGTCCCTGAAGGTGAAAGCAGCAGCATAGGTGAGAGGTATCTGAATGAACTAAAAGGGAAAACTTGAGAATAAAGGAAAGGGTCTTTGCCTCGACACTCTGCATCTGCAAAGATGACTTTGCATATGGTCACTGTATCAGGACAAGTATACAAAAAATTAGACAAACTGAATACACCGTATAACAGGGAGAGCAGTTGTAGTGATGTTACAGGGAAGATCAATATTTCTTTAGACTATCCCTTTTCAGAGCCATGGGATTGGCAGAGGTTTCTTGTAAGAGGAGATAAGCAAGTGTTGTACCTATCTTTGAAAGAATGCAACCCAGAGAACCACAGGCTACAGAAGCTCACCTTGGTGAGGAGTGCGCCATCACTCAGACTCTTCTTGGGTGACATTTCTAGACATCAACAACAGAAGGAGATGTCCAAGAACCATCAGCAGAGAATTAGCAAGGGTAAATCAGTGGAAAAGGAAGCCTACAGAAGGTGGAAGCAAGGACAGGAAGCCTGGGAGGAATACAGAGACATTGTCTGAGCAGCCAGGGATGAGGTTACAAAAGCTAAAGCCCAGAGAGAGTTAAATCAGACCAGAGACATCAAGGGCATAAAAAACCCCCCAATCTTCTATAGGTATTTCAGTGAGAAAAAAAAGAGACTAGGAAAAATGTGGGCTTTCTCAGGAAGGCAATGGGAGAATGGAGAAGGCTGAGGGACTCAACAATTGTTTTGCCTCTGTCTTCACCAGCTAGGGCTCCAACCACATGGCCAAAAATGCAGAAGGAAAAGGAAGGGACTGGGAGA
This sequence comes from Gallinago undulata, assembly GCA_026546715.1. Taxonomy (NCBI): domain Eukaryota; kingdom Metazoa; phylum Chordata; class Aves; order Charadriiformes; family Scolopacidae; genus Gallinago; species Gallinago undulata. Next base: position 2,874 of record JAOTQQ010000038.1, on the reverse strand, counting down.
ATGAGGTACCGCCTACTGTAGGAGAAGACCGGGTTTGAGACAAGCTGAGGAACTTGAAGGTGCAGAAGTCCATAGGACTTGATGACATTGATTTGCAGGTCCTGAGGGAACTGGTGGATGAAGTTGCCAAGCCACTATCCATCATATTTGAGGACTCATGGCAGTCTGGTGAAGTTCCTGCTGACTGGAAAAGGGGAAATGAAGCCCCTATTTTCAAAAAGGGAAAATTGGAAGAAACAGGAAAGTGCAGGCCAGTCAGTCTCACCTCTGTGCCTGGCAAGATCATGGACAGATTCTTTTATGGATGATCTGCATGGAAACTATGATAAGGCACATTGAAAATGAGGAAGTGATTGGTGACAGCCAACGTGGCTTCACTAAGGGCAAATTGGGCCTGATAAATGGGATGGCCTCCTATGATGGTATTACAGGCTTTCTGGCTAAGGGCAGAGCAACTGACATCACCTACCTGGACTTGTGCAAAGTGTTTGATGCTGTCATGCATCGCATCCTGGTCTCTGACTTGGAGAAACATGGGTTTGACGGGTGGACCACTAGGTGGACAAAAAACTGCCTGGATGGCTGCACTCAAAGAGTAGTGGTCAACAAATCTATTTCCAAGTGGCAACCAGTGACAAGTGGTATTGTCCTGGCTTGAAGTAAAACAGAAATACTTTTCTGTTCAGTATTTTTTCTTTTTTAGCTGGACCTTTTCTAACTAACTAAACTCTGAAATTAAGAGCATATTGTTCAGAAACTGTTCACTCTCACGGTGATAAGACCTGATTCTCCCAAGGAATGGTGTGCAGAGAGGCCCTTGCTTATACTAATTGCTATAACAACCAAGGTCAGGGAAATTTGTTATTTGCCCCATTGGAGGGCGGGAAGCGGAAAAACATACAGGGGTCCAACCTGCAGGGAGGAGCGGACAGGAGAGGTGGCCCAAAACTGACCAACAGGGTATTCCATCCCACCTGCATCATGCTCAGTAGAAAAGCTGAGGGATCAAAGAGTCAACCCTCTTCCTTCAATGGCCGATGTCCGAGGAGGACCCTATCTGTCCGTCTGCCTTTGATCCCGATCCGAGCGTTCCTGACTCCAGATCCAGAATCCAGCTCCTGTCCATCACCAAGTCCAGTCACAGGTAAGTTACCCTGTGCCTGCTGGTGACATGATCATCATCCTGGGAGCTTGACATGGTTTTGTATATACTGTATACTTTTTTTACTCCTTCTTTTTAAATTTTTCTCATTATTATTTCATTTATTAATATTTTCATTGAAGTAGTTCAGTTTTTTTCTAAACACATAAATCTCTTTTACCTCTTCCTCTTCTCTCTTTTTCTTAGAGGGGGAGGGAGGGGCCATCTCTCATTCTAATTAGTCAATCTGGTCAAAACCACAATAGGTGTTCCTCAGGTTTTGGTACTGGGACCAGTGGTGTGCTTCAACATCTTTGTCACAGGCAGTGGGATTGAGTGCACCCTCAGCAGATTTGCTGACAATACCAAGCTGTGTGACATGGTCAACACGCTGGTGGGAAGGGATGCCATTCAGAGAGACCTGGACAGGTTTGAGAGGTGGGGCCATGTGAACATCATGATGTTCAACCAGGCCAAATTCAAGGTCCTACACCTTGGTTAGGGCAATCCCAAGCACAAATTCAAACTGGGTAGAGAATGGATTGAAAATAGAACTGAGGAGAAGGATGTTGGTGGATGAAAAGCTCAACATAAGCCAACAGCATGTGCTCTCAGCCCAGAAATCCATCAGCAGCAGTGTGGCCATCAGGTCTAGGGAGGGGATTCTTCCCCTGTGCTCCTCATAAGACCCCAACATAAGAAGGACATGGACCTGTTCAGGAGAGGCCAGAGGAGGCCATGGAGATGCTGCAAGGGGTGGAGCCCCTCTTCTGTGAGGACAGGCTGAGAGAGTTAAGGGTGTTCATCTTGGGGAAGAGAATGCTCTGGGGAAAGCTTAGGGCCTCTTCCAGTCCCTAAAGGGGCTTCAGGAGAGATGGGGAGGGACTCCTGATCAGGGAGTGGAGCAAGGGGTAACAGTTTTAAACTGAAAGAGGGTAGATTGAGATGAAATCTGGGGAAAAAATTCTTTGCTGTGAGTGGTGAGACACTGGAACAGGTTGCCCAGAGAAGCTGTGGCTGCCCAATCCCTGGAGGGGTCGAGGACCAGGCTGAATGGGATCTTTGAGCAACCTGGTCTGGTGGTCCATACCCATGGCAGGGGGTTGGAGCCAGATGATCTTTAATGTCCCTTCCAACCCAGGCAATTCTATGATTGTGTGTCCTTGCAGGGCCCTTCGCTTCCTGTCCTTTCTGGTCCAGGCATTTGCTGAAGGTTCCTGGGACACAGTCTATTTTCCACCTCAAAGGTGGGAAACCTGGCCTGGTGCTTGCAGGGAAGTCAGCTCTGACACAGTGGCTTACATGGATTTTCCTGCCTGAAACCTTGGGGGTGCCACTGTGTAGACAACAGGACTATCACTAGTTAAATGAGATCTTAGGGCTGACACAAATCCAAGAGCAGAGTGGAACAGGGTTAGAGTGAGGGGAGCCCAGCACTGAAAAGACCAGGTCCTGTCCAGCACTGAAAAGACCTGTCAATGTCCACACAAGATGATGAGAGCTGAGACAAATAATTTTCTGCTGGATTCTTTATTATGTTTGTCACAGAGAGCCTGGATCCATATGTATAAGAGTTCTTTGTGTAAAAAATAAAAAAGTAGGAGGGAAAAACTAATTAAATCATAAATAAAAAAGTAGGAGGGAAAAACTAATTAAATCACCAAAGGTATGGAAGTAAGGGAGGGAGGGAGGGAGGGAGGGAGGGAGGGAGGGAGGGAGGAAGGAAGGAAGGA
>JAOTQQ010000037.1:273177-289804 GCA_026546715.1 Gallinago undulata | reverse complement strand
TCTCCGAGCACCTAAAACACTCCCCCCGCCGTCACCCCAGGAACTCCACTGCCTGGAGACCCCGACACGGGGACCCCCCCCCAGCGCAAGGGACCCCTCCACCATCACCCCAAGGACACCCCCCGGTGCAGGGACACCCCACACACACACACCCCGGGGACCCTCCAGCCCCATGAGGACACCCCACCCCCACTCCGGGGAGGAACTCCCGCCCCCCCCGCCATGCTTCCCCTCCTTACCTTCCACCCACGGTCCTCCCCACTCACTCTGCCCCTCGATCTTCCGCATGATGGTGCCCAGGACGTGCTCCCACCGCTCCGCCATCTTCCCGGGCCCGTGGGGAGGGGGGGGGGGAGGGGGCCTGGAGGGACACCGGGCGAAGGGGGGCCGGGCGGCGCCGCGGGGGGTCCCGCTGACCTTGAGCCAAGGAAGGCGCCGGCGGGGGCCCGGGGCGGGAAAGGGGGGACACCGGGGCCGAGCAAGGCTCCCCTCCCCCCCGGCTCTATCCGTTCGATTTTCGCCGCCACGTCGGCCTTATTTAGTCACGGAGCAACCGGTGGGCGACCAGCCCCCGCCCGGGACCGACCGGCGCCCGGGGTACGGGACCTCTTTGCCTTCGGACCCGGCGCACCCCCGGCCTCTGCAGAGACACGCATGCGCCCCCCGGAAGGCGTGGCCATGGGAGGCCGGGAGGCGGTGCTACAGCGCATGCGCGGCTCCTTGCCTGCAGTACTGGCCTTTGGCCGCCGAGCGGCAGCAACCCCTTCCTTGTCCACCTCTGAGACCTCACCGGGGTGATGAGCTGTGACCGCTCTCAGCCCGCTTCCCTCCACCAAGGGACCGTAACCACGTACCGGCGGGCAGGGCTTCCCGCTCTCTGCCCTGTCCCCGCTCGCAGCCCGGGCAGCGCCCCAGACTGGGATTATTTAATTTTCAAAAAAAATTGGGGGTTTTCCGCAGTGCAGACCCAGAATCGGGTACTTGTCTGCTGCAGCAGCAGCTCCTGCTCAGTGTGCGTGGCCCTACGGGAGAAAAGTCCCGTTTGGGGGGAGCCCTAAACTGGGAGGGAAAAAGGGGGGGGGGGGGAGGAAGGGGGTTTTGAAAGCGCTTTTCTCTCTTTCTACTCTTCACGCACCCACTTTGCATCATTCTCTCTTGACAGTCTCTTGAGCTAAGAAACCTTAACCCAGAAATAAAACCCCCTTTACTGAGGTGGTGAATTGGAACTTGCTCACCCCGACCAAGGTTTCTAGTACTATTGTCTGTACAGTAAGGCTTGGAAGGCTGCTGGCTGTTAAGCACAGCTTACTCCAGGCTTCTCTGTAGTGAGAGAGCAATCTGTGTCACAGCACTAGTGACTAAACTAAATGAAGCCTTAGGCTACATGAATTGTACTTTAACCTTTATCTGTGGGAACATAACCGGGTAGATAAGAAAGTGTAAGTACCTTTGACTACAGGATGTGTTATAAGAAAAGATAAGGAGACATCTCAAGACACAGACAAATAAGGTGCCTAGAGGCTGGTGGAGCAAATCAGAAGAGAAGATCCCAGACTCTGCGAATAGGATTGCAGGAGCTTAATGCCATCAGGAAACCAAGTGACCCACAGAGACTAAACAATCCAGTAACAAAACAGGGAGGGTCCCTCTTCAGAGGCACCCAGCTCGAGCTGACTATGGCATATATAGTAGAAAAAGGAACTCTGATTCTTTTATTAAAGCAGAACCCATGGATGAGCCCTGTTGAGGTGGCATCCACATAATTCCTACCACGGTCAATATAGTGGTATAATTCCTCTTAGCATCCAAGCTCTAGCCCCAGCTGCAACTTTTTTGTTCACTATAGCTGATAACAGTGACAATGATAAATGTACTCCAAATGACCAAGCACTTGGACTGGAGAGGAGCCAGACCTCTCCAATGGTAAGGATTTCTCATTTATTGAGTATGGAAATGGCTGAAGATGGAATCCAGTGAAGATACAAATTAATGTAAGAAAGATCTGAAGTTCTCACCTTTGACAGGTCCCATTAAAACCTATATACGTCACACTCAAGTGAAGAGAAATCCAAAAACTCAAGAATGTTACCGGGAGCAGAAAGAAACCAGCTGTACCTGTCTTTGTTAAGAGACATAAGGTTAGTGCAAGAGATACAAAGAAACAAAGTATTTATTGTTAAAAGCTTTTCTACGAATCACTTGGCATCATACAATGAAGATACGGTGGCTACAGAGCAGAGGGAGTCTCTCTCTCTCTCTCTCCCCCCCCCCTCCCCCCCCCCCGCCCTTTATACATTTATTTGCTCACTCTCACAAGCTCCCAGTTGTATTTTTTTAATGGAGTTCCTTTCTTCAATGAGATTGGAAAAGGTGTTTATCATACAAGATCTGGCAGAACAGATACATCCTATTGAACAACAGAGCAGTTACAGAAAGGAGACTTCTCTTCAGGAATAAAGAGCTTTCTCTTCCCCCATCATCTACTTGCGCTGCCATAAAAGGGTTTTCAACACAAAAACAGGCCAAAAAAACCTTCAATACCTGACTAGCATTTCAGCAAAATTAGGAGCCCTAAGATAGCAGCAATATTGATATATGCATTAATATTTTCACTCTGCTTCCACAGGATAAATTCTAAACAATGTGGTGTAAGAAAACTGCCAGCTAAAACCATGTCTGCACTACAACCACCAATCCTGCTAAGCCAAACAACTGAATCCCTGTTGGTAACAGTGGAAAATGTTTTGACAATGTGTCTCAAAGTTATTTGCAGAACATTTGGTTCTGTACTGTGTGCCCTTTCCCAGGCAACACACAATCCGAGACTCTCTCTCTCCCACATCCCTCTACGCGTACATACACACAAAATAATACTGACTCACATGGACTGTGCTATTTCCAACAGTGCTCTGTGCTGCCTCCTGTGCTATGTCTTACCAGCACTTCAGCAGCACTCTGCTCCACCTTTTTATTTTGCCTTCCACTGCTGAGTTCTGAGTGTTCCACTCTCTATGCCACAATCAAACATTTGTTTTCCCTTTAATTTCTAAGAAACACTTGACTTGGACTGAAGCGCAAAGGACTAAAAAGAGTGTTTCAAACCTGTCAACACTTCAGCTCCAAGATATATTTCCCTTTTACTGGTACTCTGGAATACTGTTTTAACCCTCTCCTACTTGAATGCTATATTTTCTAACAATCTATACTATCATCTAAACATTAGCTACTTCTACGCACAGAATGTTTTTTTCTGCAGTATGCACTGATCTGTATTGTACTGTGGCAGCAACTGAAGACCCCAAAACATCTTCATCTTCTGTGCACACAAAAAGACAACCATCCTGAACTTAAAATGAATTTATCATTCACAATCTGCCACAATTACATGCGTGTTCAGTACCACGCCTTTCATTTGTGTCTGCCCAAGCAGGATTTGCTCCAGTTCCTCTCAGTATTGATCCATTATTTCTCTTCAAATATAATTGCTCCTTTTTGCAAACACGCAAGCTCCTGGCTGCGCTCCTAGAACAGAGGACAAAATTTCTCTGTCTCTTCATTGAGGCCTGAACTGAACAAGAAAATACCCACCAAAATCTCAGATCCCAGTTTAACCAAAGGAAAGACACCTGACAGCTATTCCTAAGACTATCGGTGGTCGTTTTTATGTACAGTAGAGTATGGACAGTGGGTTATAAGAATTTGGATTTTGGATTGCCATCTTCATCTTTGGAGTGCTATTAGCAGTGTCTGACTCATGCCCACACGCTTCAGTGCAGTATTGGTGCTTAACATGGATTCACCTTCCAGGGATAGTTGTGAGCACTACGCAGCAACACCACATTAGTTTTGTTAATTCATTCTACAGAGACATTCTAAAAGCAGGCTGGACTCCATTATGTTGCCAGCTGTGGCACATGACTGAAATTTCTCTAGCCAAATATCTGCCTCTTCAATGGGAAAGTTCCAAAAAAATGAGTTCCCTGGCAGATATCCTGCAGGCATCTATCCCAATCCCAATGCCCTTCTAACATTCTTGCATATCTTTCTCTGCATTTCTTATTCCCAGAGACTGAAAGCATCCTCTGATTGTAGCTGCTCTGTTTACCACATACAGAAAATTTACACAGTGGACAGCATGCACACAACTGACACAGCAGCATAATAAATATGGAAGCACAGTAGCAGATGTTCCCCACTGCTTTCCCTCCTAATGCTTGCTTGTAGTCCAATTAGCAAAGTCCTGAATTAAGTAAGGTTTCAAGTCATTCACTGTCTGGCAGCCTCACAGCCCCTCGCTATACTCAGTTTAATACTGCAGGATTCCACATTTTACTGGGAAAAAAAAAAAAAAGGTTTTAACACAAAAAAGCTCCAGAGGAAGCCTTCCTGGTATAAGGTCTCAGGCAAAGAGGTACAGCTTTGATTTTTCTTAAACCAATGGTTTTGCATGACAGTACTGCCATCACAGGACTGCATTCAAATGCAACTTTTCCAAGATATCTCTAAACACAATGGACAGAGTAAAAGCTATGGCAATATTAATGTGAAAGCAGAGGTATTAAATTAAGGGGTGCAAGAGAAGACTATCTCTTCTGTGACTGGATAGAAGAAACTTTTAAGTTCAACTAAGAAAGAAATTGGCAAAGACAACAGAAGAGAAAAGGATAATACTGCAGCAAAAGCATTATTCAGAAGGCTGCTTCCCATATGTGAATTCGTTTCTCTTTCCACGGAAGTAAAAAGGAGACGAAAAGGAGTAACCTAGAAGAGGTTAGCACATCAGTAGCTGTGCTGTGATGAGCAGCACTTCATCTGGACAAAGAGTTATGCTTTGGCAGCTGCTTTTTGGACGAGAAATCACATTGGGCCATTAATTACAAACTAGTCTGTGCACTACAAAAAAGGAGGGGGGGGAAGGACTGAATGAAAATGTCCCTGCTTCCAAGTAAACATGGTGTAAATTCCCATAGCCTGAATTTGTCATACATTTACAAAGAAGATAGTTTCCAAGGGACATGTTCTCTGTGCTTTTTAAGGCTGATAGTGCTTTATAATGCAACAGCATCCTATATAACTAGTACATATCATGTATTGGGGAACGAAGTAATTCAGAGCAAGATACAGTTCACCTATGATCAAAATGTGAGACCAATCCAGGGACTCAATTAACATCTTAGGTAAAGAGAAAACTGCCACTTTATATGAAGGTGAGCCTCTTGGATTACACATCAACTTAACAATTAGAGAAGTTCTTCAAGAGAAACATTTAAGAAATCTCGTATTTTACATATATGCTTATTGTTACTATCTGCTGTTTTCAAGGCAGGTATCAGCAAAGCACCATTCAGTTATTTTAATATTCTCAGAATGCCTCATTTCTTGCTTCAGCCTCATCTTTGCTAACATCACTGATATGAAGGATGCCTAAGAAGCTCTAATCCTAGGGATATTTCCCTTCCTCTCAGTACAGCACACTGATCATACCCCTCTAGTGATACCTAATTGAGTCCACATTTCACTGCAGGGGCAAAGAAAAAGGAAGTATTAGAGTTTGCGGAAGAGATGTGCTGACTATCCTACATTCTTCCAGAGGGGCTGTTCATTCTAGGAATGAAAATCCTTCTAGTTTGTTCTTTCACATGGTGAGATGGCTTCTTGCACTGCTCCAGCTGGAATAAAATCCATGGTCAGGAATATAAAGCATTCCACAGCTATAAAAAAAGACTATCTTGTCTAATTCCAGAGAAGCTGCTATTAGAGACTATAGTTAATATAGGATGAAAACTGCATTTATTTCTCTAAATCTGTAGTCTCCCAAAACACCCATCTCAACCTCTGCTTTCAATCCCACCCGTGATTCTACGCGTAGCCCATTAGGATTTGCTGTGTGGTGTCTGAACTTTCCACTAAAATTTAGTGATGCGCATTGATGAATGAACCTTTAATCTTCTTTAACACTGACACTTGTACGGTGCTTTCTCTGGCCTGGAATGGTTTGAGACACCCCCATGGGCAAGATTTTCAAGGGTCACTCTAAAGCTGGTGTTCTGACTGGTGTGTTGATGGTACATTCTCATCCAGTCAGGAAGAAGGTCCATGTGTAACAGTGAGCTAAGTAACACTGAAAAGTCCACTGGTTTGGTGGTCATGATGCCAATGGGATCTTGTGAGCAGTACTTATGTGTTGCGCACTCCCAGAGATTGTTCCAGTTCCTGCCGGCGCTGCTGGATCTGAAAGCAAAACAGAAACTTTACAGTTTAGCAGATCGAATTGTTCAGTGGAAGGAGGATTCATTTATAAGCCAGCAGTGTGGATAATTTCTTCATACCTTGCAGTAGAAATATCTGCTCACAGCCTCTTGAGACCACGGCTCGTGATAAAATTCAGCTCTGCGTTCTTCCTCTGGGTTTCCAACCACATCAGTCATCACCTATGACAAAAATAAAAACATTTTTCACTGTAGCTCTTCTACCATGGAAAGAAACATTCAGATTTACCTAGAATCAAAATTAATCTACATTACGACATTAAAAATGTTCAGGACTGTTCTCTAAGCCTAAGGCAAATGGTCAATAAACGACATGTGTGCTTACCACCAACAAAAGAATGTCGCATGCAAACTATGAACTGTGACCAACTCCTAACCTCTGCTCCTCAACTGTGCCAAGGAATCATGCTGGACACCAGTAGGTGCCCAGGTTAAGTGCTACAATCTCTAACAATTGAACAGTATGGACAGTTTCGTTCCAGTGCCCAGGAGAAGTTCCCTGGCACTGTATATTTTATTAGCCTACGTATCCAAAGAACCTCAGTAGTTCTACATACACTCAGCAACCGCCAGGAAAGCAAGATTTGAAAAACTAGCAAGTTAAGGAATTAGTGGATTGGACCACCTAAAAAAGGAGAAAGGAGCTGAACAGAGCTGACAGCTCTTTAAGGAAGATTTTAGAGTCAAAAAGCTTTAAATTCCCATGTGTAAGAATCTGGGCAAGGAAAACAGGAGACTGGCATGACTCAGTAAGGACCTCCTGGTCAAACTTAAGTATAAGAAGAAAATGCACAGAAAGTGGAACTAGGGACATGTATTGTGGGAAGAATATAGGGGTGCTGACTGGATGTGTAGGGATGGGCTCAGGAGCGCTAAGACACAGCTGGAACTTAATTTGGCAATGGATGCAAACAATAACAGCTTTTACAGGTATGTTGGCCAGAAAATGAAGATTAAAGAAAATGTACACACACAGACACTCCCCTCCTTCCCTCTCTCCTGGTAAATAAGACAGGAGAATGTTAGTGTCAATCAATATGGAGAAGGCCAAGTTAATCAACACATTTTTTTTTTTCCTCAGTTTTCAATCGTATTCTCTCTTTCCACATAGAATATTTTGGGTTGGAAGGGATCTTTAAAGGCCATCCAGTCCACCCCCCCACCTGAGCAGGGACTTCAACCAGATCAGGTTGCTCAAAGTCCCATCCAACATGACCTTGAACATTTCCATGGATGGTACATCTACCACCTCTCTGAGCAACCTGGGCCAGGGTTTCACCACCCCCACAGGAAAGAATTTCTTTCCAAGATCTCATCTAAATCTTCCCTCTTTCAGTTTAAAACCATTACCCTTTGTCCTCTCACAACACAATCTAAAAAGTCTATCCCCATCTTTCCTGTAGGCTCCCTTTAAGTACAGAAAGGCCGCAATAACGTCTCCCTGGAGCCTAATCTTCTCCAGGCTGATCCCCATCAACTCTCTCAGCCTGTCCTCACAGCAGAGGAGCTCCAGCCCTTGCAGCACCTCTGTGCCCTCCTCTGGCCCTGCTCCAACAGGTCCATGTCTCTCCTGTGCTGAGGCCCCACAGCTGGTGGCAGCACTGCAGGGGGGTCTCCCCAGAGCGGAGCAGAGGGGCAGAATCCTCACCCTGCTGCCCACGCTGCCGGGGATGCAGCCCAGGATGTGGGGGGTTTCTGGGCTGCCAGCACACGTTGTCAGCTCATTGCCAGCTTTCTCCAAGCCCCCATCCCTGCACACTCCCAAGTCTTTCTCCCCAGGGTTGCTTTCCATCCTTCCATCCTCAACCTGTGCTGGGACCGGGGATTGCCCCGACCCAGGTCAAGGACCCTGCACTTGGCCTTGTTGGACCTCATGAGGTTCACACAGACCCACTTCTCCAGCCTGTCCAAGTCCCTCTGGATGGTATCTGGTCCCTCATGCGTGTCACTGCACCACTCTAACCCAAACCATTCTATTGATTCTATTAAAAAAAAATTCTGATGACTAAGTCTCCAGCATCACAGAATCAATTGCAAATATAAAATTATTAGCACCTTTGGAGAGTATCATCATGCAATTGCAATTCTGATACCAGCAGGGCAGAAGATTACAGAAAAGGCCCTTACTGAACTCATTGTCGGTCAGGGAGAATGCTGAACAACTGTTCTATGTATGCAGCTAGAGAAGTTCTGTAACACCTTAGTTTGTAAGGTCTTAAAACTAAAAGCTGCTTTATTTATTTTAAATAATCTTTCAGATGCCTGTCCCCTTTTGAATACAATATAAATAATAATAACCCTAATCTTAGCAGTAGATTTTTGGCAGTCTATTGACTACAAAATAGACATTTATATTTGAAAGACAAAACAATTTTATTAAAATAATTTCATGGATTCGTTAGTACAACTGCTTTTGAGTTGTCCGAGTTAAAGACACAAAGTGTGAAACTTTATGCAGAACAAATTATTCCTTTTTGCCAGAAAACAACTGAACTTCTTTACATTCCAACTCGGGTATCTCAAAGCTAAGCTAAAAGGCAGCTGATATTTCATCTACCTATTTCTCAAATAAGATTAAATTATGAACTAACAGAACACCCAAATTGTGTTATTATACTATAGGATGCTCTTGCTGAGTTTTTTATAGCTTTAATTTTATGGAGTACACTAACACAGCCCTGGCCTCTTACTGTCCGATCACAAATTCATCTAAGATACCCATCAAGCGCCACTGTTCCACTGGGAGTGGAATACAACATAAACTGTCTTTCCTGCGTACTCTCTGCTCTGGAGCTGCAGTATTCAACTCATGGTCTGTCTTCCACCCATTTTCCATACGGATGTTTGAGCTTTACACTCTGTATGCATTTAGATAAAATTCTTACATTCCGCTTCCGCTATTCATTCTTCTTCAAACCTTAGCTCACCTTAAGATCCCTACTTTGGGATCGGAGAAGGTCTTGGATGTATCCTTTGGGATCTTTGGAGAAACTCAGCATGAAATCACGTTGTATTTTTAACTGATTTATGGATTCGATTGTCTCATGAATCTAACAGAAAAAAAACAAAGCAGATGTTACTTATGTTCCTCCCATGCTCCAGTGACCCTGCCGCCAGCCCCATTAGCATCTTTGTCCTTCTTGTAATGTACAAAGGTGACAATCCTGCATCATAGACTTGTGGAGGTTCCCATAGGATTTTCCCTTCAAAGAGGGAGTTAACCACAATCCTGCAATTACATTTTGCTTTCACCTGTACTTCTGTAATACAAGTATGTACAGATTCTTCTCCACTTCCTGTAATGAACCACTCGATGCCATGGTATATACAATACTGACAAGCTAACTCCTGCCACTGCACAACATGGTAATTTCCTGTCTATCATCAGTCTTTATGCCAAGTCTGGGATTTTTCAGGGAAGGTGCTATATGAATGTGTCTTTAAAGTGCCCAATGCAAGAAAGCAATTATTCCCCTGGTTAATCATCATCGTATCTTCAATTCCCTCCTGTGATTCTTAAAATTTCTAGTGACTGCCTGATCAAGTCCACAGTAAACAAACTCACGTAACAGCCACCTTTAGACTTTTCCTTATGAGAAAGCCTATTAAAATCACAATGGCTGAAAAAAGGAGTGTGAACAACAAGAAATCAAGAGTATGGAAGGTTTATAGAAAATGAGTCAGATCTTCAGAAGTATTTTGAAAGAAATAAGCATTAACCAGCAGGGAAGAATGAAGACTCCAAAGAGAAGTCAAGGTCCTGTTATCATCCTGGATAACAAAATCAAGTATGATCAATGGGAGGACAGCTGATGAATCATTTGCACATACACACACAGAAAAGAAAAATTCTGCTACCCTGTTCCTCTAAAATTCCAGTTTGAGATTGCAAACTTATCTTCTTTAATTTCACGTGTACATCTATTGCACCAAAAAAGCTAATGTGGCCAGGCACGTGGGAGAAAATAATCCTGCCCTGATCAGGCTACACCATCAAGGCCACCAGCGTAGGCACAGCTATATGGTACATTAACAGAAGAGAGCTAACAGAAGAGAGCTGCTGTTAACTTAAAATAATTCCTTATTTGGAAAAATGATGGAGGAAATAAATCTGTTGGCATGCATTGAGTTTCCACTAGAGGACTCTGTGGCAGCACAGCAGTAAATGGTACAGATGGTAACGATCTGTTGCCACAGTCAATGCCTCTCTATCCAGAAGTGACTTCAGTAACTTCAGTAACCCGCACCTTGCCCTCTGCTGTAGCAAACACTCAAAAAAGAGGTGATACAGACATGGGAAAATGTGAGCTGGACTGGAAAGTGAATAATCTTGTGGATGCTGCATGCAAGCCTCTGTAGGCTGGGAATCAACTGGCTGAGTACCTGCCCTGCTGAAAAGGACCCTTCTCAATAGCCATAAAATAAAAGATGCTGGAACAGTTACTAGAATCCGTAGGATTTCTAGTGTCCAGGCCCCCTTGAAAATTGCATGAAGACCAGAGTTTAACATACTTGTTTGTAACAGAGGCAGACAAACAGAAACTGGGCCTAACTGTATGTTACAAAAAGCATCTCTGGTCAACCATGTCACGCCTCTTCTTCTTCTTCTCCCCTTGCTCTGAGAAGCCACTTTGGTTTATCCCTTACCAAGTCAAACCAGCCATTTGAATGTGCCAAAAGCTGGTAACAGTCCCGGTGACAAGAACCCCTAATACAGCCCTGCAGAGCTCACCACTGCTGTAAGACAGATACTATTATCTGAAGTGTACATGATCCTCTTTCAGTAAGTCTGCCAAACTGCTCTGAGTGATTTTTCTGCCATGCATTTCCTGTATTTGCACCTACTGCCTGCATCCATGCACGCACAAAAACCATCTGCAGTATAAGATTTTCTTAGCTTTGCCTTATAGCAATTTAGCATGATACCATGACCTCCCAATAAAATGTTATAATCAAACAGTTCAGATGATTCTCGAATGCCAGAGGACTTACTATACTGCCTGTGAAACTGCTTCTACCACCCTGACAACTGTGTCAGGCACTGGATCACATCCTGAGCGGGAGCGCCACTCACCCCTCTATATTCCCACTGCATGTGGCTGACCCATCCCTTGAAAGCACATCCAACCGAGAAATCTTTGTCTCACAACATTACTGTCTTTGAGGTGTCCCACCAAACCCACGTGAAGGAACACAATGAGTATATATGCCAAGTGATACTTCACCTTATTGTCCAACGCTGTAATCTCCTGCTGGTTAGCTGTTGAGAGAAGAAAACTACTCATCTGGCCCTTTAACGGATCTTCAACTTCTACGTCTATGTCATAACAAGCCGTCTTCTTCTGATCGTTTGGGTCAACGCTATGGGGAATGTAACAGAAGCTCGTGAGAACTGATCCTGAGTCAGAACAAATATCCATCCAGCCCAGAATGCACTCTTTGATAAAGCCTGTTGCAGATGCCCTGAGAAGAGGTTAGGAACAGGGTATCTGTATATATTTGTATATCCTAGTATATCCTATATAGATATTGTATATCCTCTCATCTTTCATCAGCCAGAATACAGAGACGTTTACGCTGTTTTGTGTACACCATCAACTTTAATCGCTACTAATGGACCTAGTCTTCATGACATTGTCCAACATCTTCCCGAGACCTGTTGTTAACACTGTCCTACAAACTGCCACTCGGGGCCCGTGTCCTGCCTGGGGGTGGAGCAGAGCCAAGGTTCTTCTTCAGGGAGAGGCTCTTGCTTTTTCTTGTTGCCGTGGCAACCAGGGTCAGCTGACCAGGGTGTTTACCCCACGGGGGAGGAGCGGGCAGGTCAGGTGACCCAAACTGACCAATAGGGTGCGCCCTCCCACCTGCCACGCCCAGGGCAGAAGCTGGGGGGCAGAGGGGCTCGGTGGGCTCCTTCTCTTGTTTAGCGTCTTGCTTTCTTCAATGGCTGATGACCGAGGAGGACCCTGTCGGTTTGTCTACCTTCGATACCCATCAGCGTGCTCCAGAATCTACTTCCCATTGTCACCGAGTCCAGTCTGGAACTTTCCTGGTGCCTGCTGGTGACACCTCCCTGGGAGCTTGATACAGTTTTGTATATATTTATATATATTGTATCTATTTCATTATTTCCTTTTTTATTTTATTATTAATATTTCATTAAAGTTTAGTTTTTTCCTAAACTGTCATTCTCTCTCTTCATCCTCTTCTCTTGTCACTAGCCAACCCAGCCCAAACCACAACAGCCCTCACAAGCGGTGTGCCCCAGGGCAACTGGGGCAATCCCTTCTACTACTACACATTATTCTGTGATTTTATGAGCCTAAAAGTAACTTCCTTCAAATTTAGTGTCAGACTTCCAGATTTATTTTAGCTTAGCTGGAGACTGTAAAGATTCTATTGCAAAAATTATTCCCTATTCACAGGAAATTAATACTTCCCCTTTCCACAGCCCTTACGCCGTGCAGTGTAATGCTGCCAGCTGCTGTGTGGCACAGAGCGTAGCAGAGAATGCTACTGAAGACAAGGTCCTGCTCTTTAGCTTGTATGTAACAGGAAACACGCTGCCTCAAGAACCTCTTTGACATCTCTGCCCCTGGAAACACAACCATCAGCTCCTTGTCATTTTTCTCCAAGATAACGACTGTGTATCTCTGAGGACCTCAGCTTTTTTGGTCCATCAAACATCACTGAATTGTCTTCAACGGCAGTATATACACAGCTATCTGCATGGCAGTCAACCTCCTTTTTGATGACTCTGTTTTATATATTCAAATGAATCTAAAAGCAAATTTTAATTTGATAGCCTACGTAATATTTAAATTTCTTATTACATGTATTACAAAATTAAAATGACTCAATTTTAAGCATATTCAGAAACATTTGTTGTCAATATTCTGTAAGAAATCAAATCACTACTCTCAATTAACAATAATGTTTAAGCACTCTAATCAGTTTTGATCGAGACCACAAAGGAACTTGGGAAAGACTGAAATATCTGAACAGCAAGGCTGCAATCCTCAAAGTCTCTTTATCCCTCCCTCCCCACAGACAGTTGTTACTTAAATACAGAATGTACTCAAAGTGCCCTAGATAGCTGAGAGTTGTATTTCATCTACTATGGCCGAAATACACCTGTATTGAGAAGGATGCCAGAAGCTCAGTATCTCGGTCACAATGGCCTTCTCTGAATTGAAGCATTCTCTATTGACAGTTTCTTGAGATCTCTGACCAGTTGGCGTTCTCAGAATAAGGCTGACACCCAAAGAGCTGACCCAGCCCCAACAAAGCACACATGGACTGGCCACTGTACTGGAAACTAACACTGGTGTACATTTTACATAATAACTCAGTGATTAGAATGATTGCCCATGATGTACAGTATCTTACTTCAATTTCCTTCAATTCAGGAAAGAAACCTGACCACATCTTTCAGTGGTATTCTAGTAGGGATAAAATTGGTAAGAAGAAATTCTGCATACTCCTAGAGAATTGGTGCCAATATACTGAAAATAATTCAGAATTATATAGGTAAGAATAGCACAGAGAATGAAGACAACACAAAGTCTAAGGTACTCACGTGAGTGACTGGATTCTGGTCCCTGCTACTGTAGCTGTTTCTGTATTTTATATAGTGAGATTTTTGCCCACAACTGTGCTGAGCTGACTGACCACTTACCTGATGATATGGTTTATCACTATAGGGTCTGGTGGCAGCAGCAGGTTAGTAAGTCTCTGAGGAATTTCAGAAAACTTTAGCCGTGGACAATCGAAGATCTGAAATACAATAAAACATGTTATTCTTGTCCAAAACCTAACTTGCAATCAAATGAGAAAGTAAGAAATCAACAGTTCAAAAGTAAGGTGATTTTGAAAGCTATAAATCTGGCTTCTTGCGTGGAACAAATTTTTGGTCACTTCTGTCCCTGCAAATTGGTGCTGTACTTATAATCTGAGTTAGCTGATAAAGGCATCAGACGACAACAATTCCAGGTATCCCACTGTTGGTTTAGTTGCTGAAGGACACAGGCCACTTTAATGTGATATCAGGATCAACTGTGTCAATGACTGGAGAGAAGTGAACATTCCCTCTCTCACAAAGCGTTTGCAGCAGCATATTGTAAAGAAAGCCAGAGGAAATATAAATACAGCTTGCTTTTTTTTTTTCCCATGGCATGTTTCCTGCAATATTTTGTGCTAAAGAAATATACAAGAAAACATTTTTGGATTTAAAAAAAAAAAAATTGCAAATGGTTTTAAGGTTAAGGGGGGTAAAAAGTCAATATGGTTTTATTTATTTTTAATCAAAACCTAAACAGCCTCTTGGCTTTCCATGGTTACCTTTTCTTTACTATGGTCCAGGAGCTAAATATGTATTGAATTTGGAAAAAACAATATTTTGAAAAAAAATCAAAATCTCTAGTTTTGGGACATTTTCTGTGAGTAACTGCAATGTGTTGCCATGTATCTAGAACCACTCTTTACACCGGAGTTTTCAGAAATACAATTATTACAGCCTACTGGGACTTTTAATGCTCTGAACAGGTGAAAAGCCTTTTCTCTAAGATATTCCATTTAAACTGATAAAGTATCTTCTGAATTTTCTGGAGTGAGGGAATTTGCTAGAAGAAATACCTTGAAGCCATCTCTGGCTTTTAAAATATCTTTGGACCTTTTTTCTTGCTTTTGCTTGTAACACAGTGGATTTCAAATCTCCCAGCTTACATAAACAGCGTTTCAAATCAGAAAAGGATCCTTCTTCTTCAACTCTAAAATCTGTCTAATTTGCTGGACTTACCTGCACCCAGGAATTCAGCCAGCTAGTTTCTAAAGATCAAGGAAGTAACCAAATCTACTGACTCTGCTACTCGCTCTTTATTCTTGATAGAGATGACTCTGGAATTCCTACTCAAAATCTTTGCATACCAATCTCCATCCAACCTACTGTCACCACTGGCTCAACACTCATGTCAAACTCTTAACGTGGGTGCCCAAGAGATGAGAGCTTTAACAAGGGAGAAGGGAGCAAGGACACACAATAGCAAGAGAAGGGATGGGAGACTGGAAGCTAAGGCCAGATGGAATTTTCCTAAAGCTTCTCACAGTCCTAACTGGAGTTAATGGTCTAAACATAACTACTGTCTCTGAAAGCTTATGTGGCTATACTAATTCTGGTGTGTGAGGTATAATTTTGTGTGAGTGGTAATTTTTTTGCCTGTACTGTATAATGTCTTTAGATATAACCACAAGCACACCAGCACAGGATTTAGAAAAGCTGGCATGCCAAATGAGAAGACTGGTGTCTAAAAGGCAATCGCAGAATGGTACAGCTCCCCTAAGGGATCTGCTCATTTCCAGCTATGACCATGTTTTTTTTCCAGGAGTTACATCTCTAAAATTATATAGTCCACAGAAATATCATCAGACTGGAAGGCACTTGCTAACCCAACTCCTTTACCCTTTGTATCTAAAATCTTAGAAGTAGTTATTAGGGTAAAAACCAAAAAGACTCATCACAAAATGTTTCATTTGATTTAATGGCATTCATTTTCTTAACATCAGTTTTGAAAGCAAGATTAGCTACTTGGACAATTTTTCCAGAAACTTAAGGAAAATAGAAGCACTCAAATCAATCCCATTTATGATTTAAATCTATTCAAGCACTGCATTCTTATGAAGCTATTCCAGATTAGCCAGCTCTTGCAGGGAGTGGCATTCAGTTTCCTAGAAAAGGAATCCGCTACTTGTCAAGTTTCATCTGCCTAATCATCTGAGGACAGGAAGACAATTATGAGGTCTTATGATGGTATTCCTGAAGAGTTCTAACACAAGGAAGACCTATAAGCTAAAAAGCCTCTGATAAGATAAATGAACGTAAGATGGCTCCAGCAAGTTCTAATTCTAGCAAAGTTCTTAAACTGAAAATTAAAATAGATAAAAAGTGAGAAGGCCCTGCTGCTTACCATAAGTAAGGTATGAACTACTGTGTTCAATCGAACAAAGTATCTACTACACATCTACGCTAACCTGCCCTTGATAGCAAGCCAAAAGTGGATACTAAAGGAAAAATGTAAGAACAGGAGAAACATATACTGGTCCTTCCCCTCAAAACACTCTCCTAATCTCCACAGCTATGCAATTACCTTGCATTTATAACAGCCCAAGATTTTTTTTTCCATTGGTTTGTCACTTTTGGAACATACATAGGTCATAAAATCATAGATTGCTTAGAGTTAGAAGGGACCTTAAAGACCATGCAGTGCCACCACCTGCCCTGGACAGGGACTCCTCCCACCACACCAGGTTGCTCCAAGCCCCCTCCAACCTGCCCTTCAACCCCTCCAGGGATGGGGCAGCCA
>JAOTQQ010000037.1:257175-273077 GCA_026546715.1 Gallinago undulata | reverse complement strand
ATGTTGGTGGCCCCAGAGCTGGAGGCAGCACTCCAGGTGGGGTCTCCCCAGAGCAGAGCAGAGGGGCACAATCCCCCCGCTTCGCCCTGCTGGCCACGCTGCTGGGGATGCAGCTCAGCATGCAGGGGCTTTCTGGGCTGCCAGCGCACGTTGAGCTTCTCATCAACCAACTCCCCCAAGTCCTTCTCCTCAGGGCTGCTCTCAATCCATTCTCCACCCAGCCTGTATTTGTGCCTGAGATTACCCTGATGCATGGGCAGGACCTTGCACTTGGCCTTCTTGAACTTCATGAGGTTTGCACGGGTCCACCTCTCAAGCCTGTCCAGCTCCCTCTGGATGGCATCCCTTCCCTCCAGCATGTGGACCACACCACATAGCTTGGTGTCGCAGCAAACTTGCTGAGGGTGCACTTAATCCAGCTGTCCTTGTTGCCAGCAAAGCTGTTGAACAGCACCGGTCCCAGTGCTGGTCCGTGAAGAACAACACTCGTCACTGATCCCCATTTGGACAACAAGGCATTGACCACCATCCAGACAATTCCCTATCCATCAAATCCATGTCTCTAGAACTTAGAGACAAGGATGTCAATGCGGGACAGTGTCAAATGCCTTGCACAAGTCCAGGTAGATGATGTCAGTTGCTCTCCACTTATCCACCAGTGCTGTAATGCCATTGTAGAAGGTCACCAAATTTGTGATGCAAAATTTGCCTTTAGTGAAGCCATGTCGGCTGTCAGTCATCACCTCCTCATTTTCCATGTGCCTTACCAGAAATTCCAGGAAGATCTGCTCCATGGTCTTCCTGAGCACAGATGTGAGACTGACCAGCCTGTAGTTCCCCCCGGTCTTCCTTTTTTCCCCTTTTTAAAAATAGGGATTTTCTTTCCCTTTTTCCAGTCAGCGTGAACTTCACTGGACTGCCATGACTTCTGAAATACATGGATAGTGGCTTAGCAATGTCATTCACCAGCTCCCTTAGGACCTGCAGAGGAATCTCATCTGGTCCCATGGACCTGTGCACCATCAGGTTCCTCAGATGGCCTCGAGTCTGGTCACCTCCTACAGTGGACAGTTCATTCTCCCAGAAGGCCTTTGCCTTCTGTGACTTGGGCTGTGTGGCTAGACCACTTACTGGTAAAACACAAAAAAGTAGTTGAGTACCTCAGTCTTGTCCATACCCTAGATGACCAGGTCTCCTGCTTCCTTCCAGAGAGGGTCCATATTTTCCCTAGTTTTCTTTTTGTCACCAACATACCTATAGAAGCTTTTCTTGTTGCCCTTGATGTTCCTGGCCAGATTTAATTCTACCTGGGCTTTAGCTTTCCTAAGCTGCTGCTCCAACAATTTCTCTGTATTCTTCCCAGGCTACCTGTCTTTGCTTCCACCCTCTGTAGGCTTTCTTTTTCTGTTTGAGTTTGTCCAGAACCTCCTTGTGTATCCATGCAGACCTCCTGACATTTTTGCCCGACTTCCTCTTAGTTGGGATGCATCGCTCCAGAGCTTGGAGGAAGTGATCCTTAAATATTAGCCAGCTTTCTTGGCCGCCTCTTCCCTCCAGGACTTTATCCCATGGTACTGTACCAAGCAGATCTATGAAGAGGCCAAAGTCTGCTCTCCTGAAGCCCAGGGTAACAAGCTTACTGTGTGCCTTCCTTGGTGTCCCATGGATTTTGAACTCCACCATCTCATGGCCACTGCAGCCAAGGATGCCCTTGAGCTTGACATTCCCCACCAGCCCTTCCTTGATGGTGAGAACGACGTCCAGCATGGCACCTCTCTTCACTGGCTCCTCTCTCACCTCGAGAAGGAAGTTATCATTGACACATTCCAGGAATGTTGTTGATTGCTAATGCCCAGCTGTGTTGTCCCTCTGACAGATACTGGGATGGTTGAAGGCCCCCATGAGTACCAGGGCCTGTGAAAGTGAGACCACTCCTATCTGTGGGCCTCATCCGCTGTCTTCCTGTTCAGGTGGCCTGTAGCAGACCCCCACTGTAATGTCACCTGTCTCTGCCCTCCCTTAATCTTGACCCATAAGCTCTCGGTTGGCTCCTCACCCATCCCTAGGTGGAGCTCCACATGCTCTAGCTGATCACTGACATCAAGGGGGACACCCCCTCCTCATCTCCCTGCCTGTCTTTCCTGAAGAGCCTGCATCCCTCCATTCCAATGCTCCACTCATAGGGGCCATCCTGCTTACATACACTTTTAGCATTTGTAACATCTTACTGCGAGGAGTTCTGAAGTTTATCTATGCTTGATTCTTTTTGTTTGTTTTTAATTTGCTACCTGCCGGTTTCAGTTGATGGCCTCTAATTATTCAACAAAATAAACAATAATTACTCCTTTTTCACCTTTTCCATTCTGCTCATGGATTTTCAAATCTTTTTTTTATCTCGTCTCTTCCATTTCCTCTTCAGGCTGACACAAACAAAATTAAGTCTAAATTGGCTATAGATAAATAGAGAAATCAAATCATCTAAGCAACAGAGAGAACAGCTTTGTAATTTTGGCAAACGTTCATATATGTTTTTAAGATGGAATTTTTACTATATATCAAAAAAGGCTTCATGCTGAAATTCTCAAAAAAACCCTCAAACATTGAGTGATTATATAGTCCAGATCACTGTGGTTCTGTATTCCTGAAAATAGCCATGAATCTCACAATTATTTTATTATATTTTGTATTTTCAAATGTGGAAAAACCCTATGCTGCTTTTAAGGCGATTTCAAGCACTGGTCACTTTACACCACTGTAGGGCAAATTAATAACAGAAAATAAAAGCTTAAAAAGAAAACTAGGACACAACTTTAATTGCCGTGTTTACTTTCAATGCTCACTAAAACATAATTAATTTATTATAACTGCCAGTACTTCCCTTAAACAGGAGTATGTCACAAACCTTACCCTCAGATACTTTCAAAATAAATGAGGTAATCCTGAAGTTACAGAAAAACAAAACCAATTCAGATAGTGATAGCTCGGATAACATTACCTTTACAAAATAAATACAATCTTATTTACAGAAAAGTGTCCCTCTTGACTAATTCTAGAGGTCACTGTGAAAGACAAAAAGTCTTAATGTGCTACTTTCAAAACATCATGCAGATCACTGAGGGTATTTTATAATCTGAGGCAGATTTAGGACAAAATAACTTTTCTAATTATATCTTCTGCCCTCCATAAACAGGGAAAGAGAAAGGAAGAGAACAGGTCTACATATGAATTGGCAAATCAGCAGATTGTTTCAGTTTCTTAGTACAAAATGATATATCAGGGGAAAAAACAGTAAGTCAATACAATGAAAGAATTAGAGAAAGTCCTCCTGGAAACAACTCACGTGGGAGTGCTGAATGTGTCAAACACCAGATGTGGCTTTTTGACAACACTAGCACATGGAGAGGGTGCTTATTATATTAGTTGTAGTGACTGTTGAAAGCCATTCAGTACTAAAGATACTACAAATCATTAAGGGAAGATGAAAATCAGTAATTCTCACCCATCTAAAATTTGCAGATGAGTATTATAGTTTGCCTCAAAAGAGCTGCTGTGTCCAAAAGGGAGTTACCTGCTGGAAGTACTTGTCACAGTTAATGTATTCCTTATCATGGGAGTCTTGCAGTTTGTTTGTTTTGATGTACTGCCAGAGTGCCTGGATGATGGCTGAGCGGGTCTGCGTGTGTATCCCCAGCAAACGGGCCAGCCGCGGGTCCAGTTTAAACTGCGGGGGCTGTGACAGAAGAGAAGGAGATGGGGATGACAACAGAAATAAAAGCACACAGACACAGGCATAAAGTTTCAGCTTTAATTCTCAGGGAACTCTGTTCCTCAGAAAAAGCACCCCGTTCAACAGCAGAAACCGCAAAAATAGAAATCGCTTGGATGTGTACCACTGTTCATGCTCTGCAAGAACTATGGCTAGGGTTTGAAAAGAAAGAGGGACACTCTGTATGTACTATGCAGAGTATCTGCATCACATGCTTTAGATAATAACTCACATGCAGACTTGGGAAAGAATCTTCCTTTTCAACACTGATGCATAATTTGACTTTAGGGAGTGGGAGAAGAAAAAGAATGGCCCTGCCTCTGAAATACCAGAAGTTTACCATGGATAGAGAGAACGACGTCAGGATGACGTTTCTACTGTTGCTAATAATGGCTCAGCTGCCTCACATTGACAAAGTAGATTGGAACGCCTGTTTTTCACGCATGTTCCCACCATTCTGCTGCATACTAGAAAATTTAGCCAACTAGTCAATGGAATATATTTCATCTCCTGGCCTCTGTGATAAAACTCTTCAACTACCCTGTTCTGCATCTCTAGTATAATGCATTCCTTGGATACCCTGGAATTTGGTGCATCATCAAGTGTCTACCCATACTCAAGTTTAATATTTGCCACGTTATTAGGCACGGATTACTGTGTCGAGTGCTAGGTGACCCAAAGCTATCTTTATAACAAATTGAGACATAAAGATAAGAGAGCATCTATTTTGAAGTATAAATTTATAATAATGGTGAGCATAACAAACATCATTATATTGTCTTAACAATAAAGATTCTCACTGGCTATATCAGCAATTCAGTTAGCTCATATGCTCCCTGAAATTAATAAAATTTTCTCTCTGCTAACATTAAATGAAGTGTCTTTATCATGGATAGATGCTATTTGCATGTAGGGGAAGAAGAAAGGCACAGAATGAGTTCTTAAAGTTATACAAAGTATATCTGAGACTACACTGCCATTGAAAAGGGAGATCCCATCTCCGCTCAGCAGTGCATTTCTATCCATTTCTTTTAGAGAGCAACATTTCTTTCAGTGATGGTTTCAGTCAGATTAGTGAGCTCCACAACTGCCAATCTCCATCATTTGTGCCAAGAGAATGGAGACTATGGCAGCGCACACTCACAACTGACATTAAAGTGGTTGTTTGGAGCAGCTCAGCTTAAAACAGCTTGAAACTGTGCCCAGGAATCTCCTTTATATTCTGTCCCAAAGCCCTAATTTTGCCTTTTTTTGTTTGTTTCATGACAGGGATCAGGGAACTGATTTGGAAGTAGCTTTCAAATGGATCAGTTTCCTGACTAGTTTGCGTTCAGGTCACAACTACTACTACTACTAGTACAACAGAACTAATACTGATAAAAGAGATGAAGCAGGAGCGCCTAAAGAGGTGTTCCTAAGAGCAATGGCAAGTCTAACCCTTGTGGGGCAATGTTGTCTTGTGCGAGATTAGGATGAGAATGTAACCGAAACCTAACAAGCCAGGAAAGCTGTGGTCTGCTCTCCAAAAAATGCTGCCACAGCTACACAGCTATTCAGGAACCACTAGCAAAAGCCACTCCTTCGAATTTCCGTACAGGACCACACACGTAACTCATGTGCTACTTATCTGACTATTCTCGAAGAAGCCTGGGGTGAAAATGCATATTCTTTCTGCAGGTGGGCTATAAAATAACATACAATAATTTTCATAGTGCCAAGAAAAATCTTTTGCTAGATTATAACAGAAACTTACTTGACATGTCCCCTTTACATTTTAAATAATCTGTCAGTTTGCTCAGTTCTGAGTCCAAGTATATTATTTTTTGATATATGTGACAGGATGAATTTGCTCAGTTGCACGACGTCCCAATGGCTGTATTTTCCAAGCCAAAAGCAGTGCACTAACCTGGTAGTCCAGCATAAGGAGCAATGTGCACCGCACGCTGACATCGCCGGGTCTTTTCACCTGGAAGCCATCCGTTTCCTGGGTTGTGGGAGTTCTGTGCCACTGCCAAAGGGAAAAACAAGTATGATGGTCAGTCATTTTTTCACTGATATTCATTGAAGTGCATCTTGCACAGTACACCATGCAAGAATAAGACCAGTACAAAAAACAACCACAACAAAACTCCCCAAATAATTTCTTGCTCTACTCTTAGAATGAGGCTTTGGTCCACAATCTGTTCTGCTGTTGGCATGCTTTACTTAAAATGCGCACAAATTTTTCATCATTTCATACATTCTGTTCCCAGATGTGCACTACATCACTACTACATCTATGTTTTTAGACTATGAAGATCCTGTTACTAAACATTCTTTAAAAAAATGGAATTTTGAAAACTTTGAAAAATACATTAAATGAGAAAATGAAGGCAAGGTCACTTAGAAAAGGGACACAATGGGCACGTCGCTGTTTATCTGTGCTGGTATTAGGTTTGTATGCAAAGGGTGCACAACCTTCTTACCTCCACAAGATGGTTGTCAGGTCCATAAAGATCTTTGTCCAGTTCAATAACCAAACTCTTAAAAAAAGATGAAAACTTCCGTTTCTGTTTGCTGAGCTGTACAATCAGAAGAAACAGAGATGTTTAAGGCTGTGTAGATTTGCTTGTGTTCTATGCTTCCTTCTCATGCTTTCTCTTTATCTTAATTTCCACATAGACCACAAGTGTGATCAATCCAATTGAGTTTTTCCTCTGACAAATGCAAGGTAAAATGCAAAAATCTCAACAGTGGTGAAGAAGTGCACACTTAAGGGAAGATTTCCCTCACTCTCTGAATGTTATTGAAAAGACTGGCTTGTAACGTGAACAGGCACCTGTGAGAGCGAGACACAGAGATGCTCCGAGGGCAGGAGCCCCTCTGCTGTCAAGACAAACTGGGAGAGTTGGGGGGGTTCAGCCTGGAGAAGAGAAGGCTCCGCGGAGACTTTAGAGCCCCTACTAGTTCCAAAAGGGGGCTTATAAGAAAGACAGCAATGGGCTTCTTACCAAGGCCTGAAGTGACAGGTAAAGGAGGAATGGTTTGACCCTGAAAGAGGGGAGATGGAGCTGACGTGGGAAGAAGTTCTTTGGTATGAGGGTGGTGAGAGCCTGGCCCAGGTTGCCCAGAGAAGCTGAGGTGCCCCATCCCTGGAGGGGTTCAAGGCCAGGTTGGAGGGGGCTTGGAGCAACCTGGCCTGGTGGGAGGTGTCCCTGCCCGTGGTGGTGGTGGGGTTTACTGGATGATATTTAATGCTCCCTTCTAACCTAAACCATTCTGTGAGTCTAAGGCCACGATATACTTTTTATTTTAACACCTTGGGGCTTTTAGAAAGAAATTGGGGCCAATTTCTTGGTCTGATTTATCAGGTGACAGTAAATTTTACAGATTAATCATACACTAAGTACAATTATTTCCTTTTACATTTCACCTTTCCATTTGATTATCTGTATTTGCTGTTTACTACACAGCATATACTGTCTAAATTAAAAACTGAGAGGTCCATAATCGCATAATCTGACCTTCAACAGAACACAGTCCACAGGATTTCAATTAATTCCTTCTTATTTAATGCAGAAAATCTTTTAGAAATACATCCTCCCTCAATTTAAACTTTGCCAGTAACTGAGAAGCTATTTTGTTCCAGTAAACAATCTCTTTCTTTGTTAAAATATATGTTCTAATTTCTAAACTGAATTTATCTAACTTCAATTTCCAGATGTTTCACTTTGTCACCTCTTCATCCTTCCAGCAAGGTTATGATTCTGATTCAGGTACTATTAAGTCCAGTCAGACTGATGTGCCTTGAAAGCCTTGCCCTCTCCATACATGCATGTTCTCCATCTGTTCATCCTACCAAATATTTAGCTTGTGAAGTCTATTCAAATAGGTCACACTTTTATTAGGAAAGTCCAGCCTTTCTCAAGGAAAGCTAAAATCCACCACTGAGGTTTCTGAGGATTTCAGACTGATAAAACTTTTCTTCCACCCTTGCAGTGACCATTAATACATCCTCTTGTCCTCCCTTGGAATATGAACTACTTGTTTTTCCTTCTCGTCCTGCTCTTCAGAAGATGCAATGCCTGCTGTGGGCCTGCATCACACCTCTCATCACCTGAACCCTGCCATATCTGATAAGGGAATCATCTCAGCCCTGTCCTCTCCACCTCCTCCTTCCTGTCCTGTCCTTGAGTCTGCTCCATTTCCCACTGCCCTCCCTGTCCCTCCCCAACATCCCCATCGTGACCTTATTCCTCACTCCAGCCAGACATGGTGCCCTCCCAGCAACAATAAGGCAGCGCTGCAATTCAGAGATGTCTCGTCTGAGCTGATGTCCCCTGTAAAGTCCACCACCCCATAGGACACTCTCTGGACCCTCGCCAGCCCCACTGAAGTGCAGGGAAATCATACGTCATCCAGGAGCTTCCCCTCCACTCGCAGCTCCCAGGAAGCAATGCTGCCATCAGAGTCATCAGCGTCGGATTTTGCAGGATTAAATGTGTTGGAGATGTAAAGTCTCAGTTTCCGCTTTTGCTGTTACAGAAATAGAGAAAAGAGAAGTATACATCCATTTTAAGTCCAAGACCTGAGGAAGCCACGGGAGAGATGATAGCTACACATTTAGTAGAGAATCTGTGTGTTTAGTATAGTTGCACCAGGTTATACCAGAATTTAAGATTCGGTTATGTATAAGAAGATACACTGAAGAGCTGAACCTGAGACTTCCTTTCAAAAACTATTGGCTATACAAACATGCTGAGATCCACTCTAAGTAAAGAAAGACAGGAGGCTGCAGGACCAAGCCCTTGAGGCTACACATCCTGTAGTTATGGGTCAGATCATTGTAAGAAAAGCACAATATGGTGCCCTTCCTGTCTAGATCCTAGCTAGATACCTCTTGCCACATGAATGTCTTCCATAGTTGCACCAGTTCAGATTTGCAAATGGCAGTCACGAATACAGCTAATGCTGCAAATTACATACTGGGCATATCTCTGCCCTTCTTCATTCTACCATCATGCAGAGTCTGGTAACAGTCTTCCTACAGACACACGCCCAAACACACACACACCCCCAACCCTGTTGCCTAACCTTCCTCTTTAATTACCTTTCACCCTAATCAATCATGTTGCAGCTCCAGCTTGCTGTGAGACCAGAGGGGTGGAAGGCACTGTACTTCATCCCTAACCTGGCACTCAGGTCTGTGAGATACAACCATCCCTACCTGTTGGAATTCTTGCAGGCTACCTAAGGCTTCCTCATCACTGCGCTGGCTTATGGCTATATAATTTTTCAGTGCCTTTCCCTCATATGAACCATGTGAAAAACCTGGTCATTAACTTTGATGCATGGATTTTAGAAAAGATATTGCCAAAAATTTCTTTGGGACTCTAATCTCAAATATCTGGTAATAATATAATGACAAAAAGGCTACAGTTGTCAAGTTAATGCAGTCCAAACAACCTTCACACAACATAAGAAAGGAATAGCCTTGTAAAGCCCTCGTACTCACACATACACACACACACACAGAGGAATAAATTTACACACATCAGGTCAGGAAACTAACAGAGCATAGAAGAATGTGGTACGCAGATATGTATGGCTGAAGAGGAAAAAAAAAATGACTACATTTTGCCAAATCTAGGGAAGACAGGGACAGAAAGGTTTGACGGGAAGGGAGCGTCAATGGTACGCACTGAGAGGGAAAAGGATTTTCCACAGTGCCAAGAGTTCAGAAAGTGACAGGTTGACACAGATAGAACACGGATCTCCAGGAATTTTTTTTCTACCTATTTGCCTGTTTCTTTCTCCATACTTTCCAGCAGGATTTCTGTTGCTAAAGTGCTCTTTCATTTTACAAATTTATTTTTTTTTAATGCCCCAGAATCTCTATATAGTATGGCAGACCTGTGAAGGTCTCCACATTTCTAAATTCACAAATCTTCAAATTAATCTGCACATTTTATGCTCTGTGCCTAAATTTTATCCCCACCTGGATTATTTGCAAAATGGTATCTATATACATAAGTAGCTTTTTTCTTAATAGTTCTTCTTGGATACTGTACTGAGCTTTCACGTTTATATCACTGATCCATTTCCTCTTCTTTTTATTTCCATATACATTACATCCATTCTGCCCTTTACCCTGGAAACTCCTTCCCTCCTCATATCTCCCCATATCCAGATAGGAACTGCATCTTTGTACTTTGAAGTCTGACATTTCATCACTAAGATTATCCTCTGCAATAACATAGTTATTCAAATCTGAATATTTTAGATGTTTTCCTTTCTCCTAGCTTCCAGGCTCTGGCATCCTTCTATAGCCCATCTAAAATAAAGTTAGTAACGAGGTCTAACTCCACTGTGAAATACAAAATACCTATCCTTGACAGTTCCCACTGTTTCCCTTTGCTAACCCCTCGTAATTTTTCTTTCCAGCCATGCAGAAGCCAGATGCAGCTCACACTATAGAGCTGGGCTCCTGCTGGGCTCCCTGCACTTTCCACGCTCTGCCAAAGTCAGAGACTGCACATCATTTGTTTGTTTTTCCCACATCTCTTCTCCTCAATTTACAGTGTTTTCCTCTACATAACAAATCCTCTTTCTCAAATGTAATCCTTTCCTCCCTGTAATCCCTATAAATCAGCTCACTTCTTCCACATTGTCGTCAGAAAAGTACTTAGAATAATAATGAATAAAATTCCTAAGGAATGGCTATCTCTAGTTATCTTTCGCACTGCTTTCTATGTATCTTGATTTTAGATCAAAAAACATTTAGCCTTTTATTCCAACATGTTACAGGACTACTGACAACCTGTAAGCGCCATGGAATGCTGAGCCTTTAGTCTCCAGTAAGCAAAGACATTCTGTCCAACACATAAAATGTGTAACTTCACCCTGGGGGTTGTCTTCAGATTTTGGCCCAAAAGGTACTGCAAATTTGCAACGCTATTAGGACAGTGATTATCTCCCAAATGCAACCACAGAAAGACCCTTACTTCTGACTAATAACAAACATCCAGGAAATCAGTCAAAGAGGACAACTGCACAGCTGCAGAAGGACTGCAACACTAAATGGGCTTTAAATATACTAAGACTCTTTATTAGAACACAAAGCAGAATAAAGCAACATAAAGAAGGAGAACTCATATTTGCCAGGTAAAATGGAATAAATAAATAATTTTAAAAGGTTTTATAAATCAAATTTTCTCTGCTCACAGGTCCTTGCAAAAGTTTCATTTCTTCACGCTTCCTCTTACTCCAACAACTCTGTGATTTCTTGGACTGCAGAGAACTCTGTAGATTCATTCCTGGGAGACAGAGAAAATCCTCTCTTTTTATTATTTAAGATCAAACTATGTTTGTGCTATTTTCTTCTCTTAGTAGACTCCAAATTTCTGCTTTCTCTTCCAGCTTCTCACTCAGCGAGGCCATCCCTTGTCCTCCCTGCCTGGCTGACTGTCCTGTCCTGTTCTCCGGCCGGCACAACCTCCATCCTCTGAGGGCTCCACCAGGCCAAGGGCACCACAGGACACGAAGAACACTTTTCTCCACAGCTGAGCCACCACCCCGCAAAGAACCCTGCACAGCCAATTGCCAGCAGGTGTCAATCATCCCATTGTCATCACCAGGAACTCCAGAGAGCAGCCATATCTGCCACAGGCACTCTGGTAAGCAGTCTAAAAATAATGTGAAAAGGGCATTTGGCCATGAACACTGCTCGAACAGCCATATGTGTCCCCTGCACAGCACTGATCTGACCCAAACACATTCACCTTTCTGAAGCTGCTGCCAACACGTCCACCTCCTGTTTGCTCCTGTATGAGTTGCTGCTCTGTTTTTTCCTTTTTTCTGCCCTTCCCAGAACTCCCATCACCACCTCTTCCTTGCATATGTCAGTGCTGCCAGCACCATTGGCTCCTCATCAAAGCTTCCTGGGAGCAGCTCTGCACAAGACATTCTGGGAGGATGACCACCTTCTCTTCCAGTTCCAGGAACCAGACAACAGCATCTGGACTTCCCCTACATACACGTATCACCAACAGTGGTCATACGTACTTCGAGCAGTGGCATTTAAAGAAAATAAATTTAGTAATCTCTAGCAAAATATCAGAACCGTAGTTCTACAAATGAGCATTTTCTTTGGACCAGCAGGCTCCTCCTCTGCCATGACTTTTCTCCTGTCAGCTGTGAGACATTTCCATCCCACCCGATGAAGCAAGATCCTGGCAGGGATCCAAGAGTCCAAATCCCTCCTGAGGGCTCCACCCAGTGAGTAACAACTTCAGCACTCACAGCTATGCTGCTACCATAAGGATGTCCAGTCTTGGGAGAAGTCAGCCCAAAGATGATATAGTCAGAACTGAGCTCAAGGAAGAACACCACCAGAATGGCGCTGGCTGGGGTTTTATAGCCGCTACATAGACCGTAAAGTCTCCTTGACTGAGGACACACATCCAAAATCACGGCACTCAGTTCACTTATCAGTACTCCTGGGTTCCACAATAACATCAAGTTCATACCTAGAGGGCTCTGACAGTGGAGGTCTTCTTCCATCTCCAGTCAAGCAACTCCATCTAATCCAGGCAGAAGTGACACACCGTCAGTTTTGCGCAACTTGGTCACTTTGCAGATTAAATACAGCAGTGCAATAGACTTGAGCAAGAAGTCACTGCCCTTCAACAAATTTGGCAGATTTCTTACAATGCACATTATAGCACATCTAAAACTTGTTCTCTCTGTATGGTGGCTTCTCAGAGAACAGAGAAGCAACCAACCAAAAACTGTGGCCTTGTTTTTTACTGGTAGGATTCTCAGTAGCTTGAAGCAAAAAATAAAGAGAAAACACACAGCTTTGGGCAAGAAGGAAGAAATGCATTTCATCTCGGACACACCGAAATGTTACCACCCACAAAGACAAAGCTCAACAGTGGCGAAATTCACAGGGACTCGATCAACATTGTGAATAAAATAACCTCTTGTGCAAAAATCCATAAATGCTTACTGCTTATTCTCCAAGATACACATCTTTAACGTGCGTCTTTGACTTGTCTTCAGCAAAATGAACTTGAAATAACAGTCATATTAAAAAGAAAAGCCTTCCCCAAAAGGCACTGCATTTCACTTGCAATTTTTCCTTGAGAAAAGAAAAGGAAAAAAGAAGCATACGTGACAGAAGACTGGTCATGTCAGGAATCAACTACTGCGAAGGTCTTGGCTACAACAGAGCGTAAGCAGCAGGAGAGCTCATGTGGAATGAAACACACCTAAACAGGAGGCTGACGGGATGCTGGAACAGCAGAACCATGGCTTTTCCTTCAATGGCATCTTCACACAAATCAATACAGCTTTCAGTTGAAGTAAATAGGCAAAATGCTGAAAATCCACCAAATCCTTCAGAAAACTACCTCTGGTTTATAGGGCAACATTTTTTTCCGTTTTGATTAGCATTAAATCTCTAAAAAGTCAAATCACAAACTAAGCCTCTGAAGATACCCTGATCTCTGTGATATTCCCAAGACAAATCTCCACTGACTGCTGAAGTTAAAGTTACCTTCAGTGAACTCTCAGGAAGGACAATACCTCCAGGACACTTCTAGGGAAGTTGTGCTTGCGATTTCAAACAAATTAAGTTATGAGCAGATAATCTATTGCAGATTGTATCAAGAAAATCTGGCTGCTGATCCATGAACAGCATTGTGTTAAGAGCTCTCTATGCATATCTTAAGGAAGGATTTCTATGTACCTCAACACAGCATAAAAATCTCATGCATAAAGCACAGGAAAGATTAAAATCTGTGCTTCTGTCATCTTTGCATATGGAATAACTGTTTCAGGAGCTCACAAATACTTTTTAGGAAGCAAAAAAACCCAGCAGAAGATAAAGAAGCATAGAGACTAGAAAGCACAATACAAGAAGGACAATGACCACAAATAACATGTGTTCAGGTCTGACCATTATTTTATAATCAAATGTAAAGTGGAGTGTCTGTATCAGAAATGGAATATAGAGGGAATGCTCACGTGGAGTAGCAGCCACCTTGTATGTCAAAATTTTTAGAAGAAACAAAATTAGTTAGGTAAACCATGACAACAAAAGATGGACAAGAACTTAAAAATGGCCAACCCAAAGCAGGAAAATCAGTGGCTTGGTAGAATATGCAAGTATCATGAATACTAAAAGGAACTGCCCAATAATTACTGAGTTTAAAATTGCACCAACACATGAAAAAGATCTGGAGACAGTTCTCTAAAAACTTCAACAAAAACTCAAAAAAAATCAACCAAATGTTATACAGAAATAAAATGGAGAATCGTATGCACAATAGTCTATAAAATCAGTTATAGAAGTTTATTTGGCAGTTATATACTACACTTTCTCAGAGAATCAGGAGGTGTTCACTGACAGGTGGTAAGAATAACTGGCTGCACTGGAAATTTCTCTCTATGGCTCTATAGTGTTTGGGAAGACTGAAGTTTTTACTGAAGAAAAGAGAACATTAAAGAACCCGAAAGACATGTTTTAAATATGAGATTAGGTCTTTCTGTTTTCCTTATCTCACAATGCAAAAAGCAGAACACATAAAATTATGCCACAAGACCATACATTCAAACCTGATCGATGGAAGTATGTCACATATGCTATATAAAGCATAGTGAACCATCATTAACCCATAGAACTCATTCTCACAGAACATAGATTTAAAACTTGAAGGTTTTTATGCCAAAAGAGACTTTATTGCCCAACTCAATTTTCTGTGGAACACAGGCTCCAGTCATTCAGCAAACAGGGCAGCTCTTTTTAAAGGACATCCAGTGTTTACTTAAGACTTGATATATAATTAAGATTCTATTACATCTCTGATATCTTGTTCTAGTGGTCAGAAAAATACACACATTAATTAGTCTCAACTGGTGTATTTTTGAACCAAAGTCAAAAGCTCTTTACAGCAAAAAAAAAACCAAAAAACCAACCACCACCACCGAAAAATAACAGGGAAGGAGCTGGAGTGTCTGTATTATGTACAGATCCCAGGAGTATACAGTCATGTCAATATATGAGAATTTTAGAAGATGTCAGACCTTTCTGTGTCTTAATATAAACTGGTCTTGGACTACTGGAATTTAGGTGGAACTGTCACCTACAGTTGGGAGGGTTTCTGTCACCTTCCTACGAAGTATTTAGCAATAGAACACATTATCCAAACAAGCTGGGGAGTCTCCCACCTTGGAGGTGTTCAAAAGCCACCTGGACATGGTCCTGGGCAACCAACTCTGGGTGGCCCTGCTTGAGCTGTCGGCACAACTTCTGACAGTAAGTAACCATCCCGGCTGCAAACCAACCGGTAATGCAGTAACACGTGTTGCTGCAGTGCCACTGGCATCTCAGTCCTATCAATAATAACATGTAAGAACCCCCAGGTCAGTATAGAGAAGACAACCTGGGAACTCCTAGGGCCAAGTTCAGGGATGTCCAAAAGGAGGTGGACTCACCACAAGCCCACTGATTTTGAGGGGACCCTCAGAGATTGGGTGACTGCAGATCAATATACATGTTAAGGCTAAGGACAGTAAGGCAACCACAAACCATGACTCGACTGTCCCAATGTATAACCACATCCTAATCAGAGGATATATCTATTTGGACTGATCTCCTCACACTAGGCAAACTGTAGCCTATTTGGCTTTTTATTTTGCAAATTTTATGGTTCATGATTAAAGATGAGAAAATTCCTTATAAAATTCCCTCAATAAATTGTTTTGTTTAAACTGAAATTGCCATAAATTCTGCTTTGCCTTCAACATATTTCTACTTTAAATGGCTTGTGCAGACATTTACCCTGAAATGCTTTAAAATATCTTATCAAAACCACTGTAGCGCTCCATGGAGTGCACCAATGGGCCCTAGGGTCACTGAGCTGGCAGCAACAATACGTCCAGGTAACAGGACTGTATCACGTAATGTTTTCAGAACCCACAAAGGTACAATTTCAAAAATGAAATGTTGTTTCCCCTCCTTGATTTGGAGGATTTCTGCTTTTCTGACAATTAAAACCTCTAATTTCAAGTTTAAGATCACACAGAATCACAGAATCTTAGTGGTTGGAAGGGACCTTTGAGATCATCAAGTCCAACCACATTAAAAAAAAAA
>JAOTQQ010000037.1:212927-243067 GCA_026546715.1 Gallinago undulata | reverse complement strand
CCAACCTGGCCTTGAACCCCTCCAGGGATGGGGCAGCCACAGGTTCTCTGGGCAACCTGGGCCAGGCTCTCACCACCCTCACACCAAAGAAGTTTTTCCCCACAGCTCAGCTCCATCTCCCCCCTTTAAGTGTCAAACACCAAGCCTTGAAAACGGACATACATTTAAAGCGATAGCCTCACCATACAAGATGTATAATTGTTTCTGAAAAGAATTTGTGTGGGACAGACAGAACTGACAGCACAAAAAACATAAGTTTCATTCTAAGAAAATACAGCCTCCAAGCAGAGCAGGAATGAAGCTCTAACACAAACATGATGGAGGCTGCAAGCAGTTCAAAGATCTGGATTTAATGGTAGCTTAGTCCTTTCAAGACAGCAGCATGAGAGAACTAATGCCTAGCCTATGAAAGGTTGTGCTTTTAGAGGGTGGCAATAATTAAAAGAAGTGGTAATATGGCATCAGGAGTACCAAAAGTGGGCTCACCTTCTCAGGTGACCAGCACCAGACACCTGTAGAATGTCACAGAGGAGAATCTTTGGGCTGACAGCAAGTTTGAGTTGACACTAGCAGTGGAGAGGTGGACTTGAAAAGGAAGTGGAGATCTACACTGACAGGAGATCCCTGTCAAAGGGACCCCAGGAAAAGCTCCAGGAGCCAAAGAAACTGGGATGAGGATGTGACAAGGGCGTGCGTTTTGAAGACTACAGAAGCTAGCCTTTTGGGACCAAGTAGGTTTGGAAAGAATTGTCCTGAAGAGGGCACAGGAAAGGAAAAGTCTGGCAATAATGAAGGAGAAGGCAAGCAGAGAGAAATTCCAATGTTTAAAAAGGAAGCAGAAGACTTACGCATTGAGGATCAAGCATAGGCAAGCACTAAAAGCTAGACAAGAGAATAAACAACTCTCCGGACAATGCAGGCCCCTTGAACTCTGTTGTTTACAGGGGTTCACTTCAGTCCTACCAGGACACAACCAGGAAAATCAGAACCTGGTAGCCTGACTGGGCCAGACAGACCTGAGAATGAGCCCATCTCCCACAGGCACAGCTGTGCTCCGAACCAGCTTTTGGCCAGCCTCAAAAATTGATCAAAAACATCCTTACGAGGCAGAGGGCCCCAGCGTGAAGGCGTGTGCTTGGCAGCCCAGCACCACTGTCCATCCAGCAAGTGGCAGTGGTGGCTCGGCAAAGCCAGGGCTGGAGGAGGACACGGGCCAGGCTGCTCCACACCCCCAGCTCCCAGCCCCAGCCCCAGCCCCAGCCTTGCGCTCCAGACTTTCACCCACTGCCTACTTACTTTTTAATTAGATGTTTAAACAAAAAGTGAAAGTATTTTGTAAAATCCCTCTAATTACAATAAGATGCTGAACTGATTGTGAAGGGAATAGGAAATGAAAGCGACTCACCCTCTGAGGGAGAATTTTGTCAGCCATCTTCCTCCTCTTGGCACTGTACATTTTTTAAAGAAAAAAACACGTTACCATGGTGACAGATCTAGGAGTAACGAGGCCACCTGCTAAATTATCCTGACATCTCCACATGCTGGTGCACAGCTGTGCATGCATCAGCAGAAGGGTCTCACCCATGGCCAGGACCCAGGACCCCTTCCCACAGCAGCCGGGGAGGCAGTTAGCTCAGAACAAACCAGGGCTGTCTGTTATGCATCTTGGAAAGAAGTGTGCAAGTTCTTTGATCACAGCATCTTCTGTGGTGCAGGGCGGCAATGTATGCAAGTGCATGTGCACATGCTCTCTGTAGATGCAGAAAAAGCATGTAGGAGGAGGACAGCGTGCGAGTGTGTTTGGATGCACCCAAGTGTGTGCACATGGAAGTGGCCGAGTGCCTGTAAACAGAATGTGAACTTGTTCAAACAGCTGACGTGCGCTCATTCGTTCATGCCCGAAACTGTGTGTATTTCATATGATGTATGAAAACACACACATATATATATATGCACACTTGTTTTATTGTAACAATACCTTTGCATGAGTGATATACAAAGGTAAGCGGGCTTATGTTTCCATGCTCGTTCACCTTTATGAACGCACAAGTGGGAAGATAGATGTGACCCTGCAGCATATATACATAATGTGTCCAAACCCATACATTAGCACATTTGTATATCTGTGCATTTAAAAACATACTTGTGTTTGTGTACATACACACAAAGGTGTATGTGCCTAAGAAATGGTGCTGTCAGGAAGACTGCCAACTACACTGTTCTTTGAATTCTTCAGATTCTAAGAACTGTTTGTGCCCACCAACCCTGCCACCTAGCTTTCTCTAACAGGGCCAAGACGGAATTCAGGCCTTATTCTTCACCTCTGTACTTTGCAAGGCTTTTATCTTAAGCAGGAGATGAATCGCTCCATCTGTGACAGACAAACAGGAGGAAGCGAGAAAGTGGCCTGCCGTCAAGGATGCCCCTCCTCACTGCTCTCATGCAGGAAGTCTGCCATCAGCCCTGTCCACATAAAAGCTGTTTCCACACACATCCATGTGACAAACTCCCTTCCTGGGTATGCTAATACGTAGGCTTATGCCTGGCCTGAAATATCAGTCTTCCCCATCCCCATATATGCCAGATATATGCACCCAGAGGTGCAAACTACACTCTTCCTTGGGGGCAGAAAATTCATCCCCACAGTCACACCCAACTTCACAGGTGAACAACATCCCTTTAAAAAAGCATAGGAGTAACCGAACTGGAATGTTACATGGTGTGAACCTCCAGCACCTTCCACAGCTCACAAAATCAAATCTGCACTGAAACCCTCCACAGAACCTGGAAGCAACGCCTAAGCAAGCTCCATCCTTCCAAGGAGAAGGGTGCACGCACCTGCAACAGCCCCAAAGGCTTGCAATCAAAAAGCAAGTAACAAAAAAACCCAAAAAACTCAGAACAACTTGGGTGTCAACCAATTCTCCAATAGTCTGTTACAGAAATGAGATTTTTGTCTCCACCAAACCTGCCAAGAAAGGATGACTACACCTTCTTGGCTTGTTTGTGCCATAAAACGCAGGACTCAATTACTTCCAGAATTGGACCCAAGGTGCCAGAAAAGTTTGCCTGAAAACACAGAAAATTTTCAGTGGAAACAACAAGGTGGTAGAAATGAACAAGGGGAAAACATTCAACACA
Organism: Gallinago undulata; assembly: GCA_026546715.1. Lineage (NCBI taxonomy): Eukaryota > Metazoa > Chordata > Aves > Charadriiformes > Scolopacidae > Gallinago > Gallinago undulata. The sequence continues at coordinate 239,926 of JAOTQQ010000037.1, read as the reverse complement.
TCATCCAGAAGGAAGGCATGTCAGAAGAAACAGAGAAACTTTCCTGGGTACCTGGGAAGCACCAGTGTGAGCTGGACTCTCTAGAGCAGTGATTGCTGCTGGGTTCCAAACTACAACACTGAAATTAAGAACTGGGAAGGGGGAACTGCCTCCTTTTGTGAGTTGGGCCATCAACTTTTAGACAATATTCTATAGTGACCCCTGGAAACTAGCTAGTGACTAAAGTTTACCTTAATTATCCAGCAGTGGCAATTCCTTCAGATTATACCTACCCTGTGTGTTTTAAGGCTGGGCATTATTTTGTGCAGTTCCTCCTAGGAGGTGCTGTGGAATGTGCGTTTTGGTAGTGCTGGGCAAGGCCTTCATGCATCTCTTGTGGTAGTGTGCTGCACTCACACACGTTCCTTCTGTATTCAAATGTAATTTATTAATACTGTCAGGATTAGTGTCCTTTCCAGATGCATCCCAGATATAAGCATCCCCCAGTCTGGCTTGCTGATTCAAGGCATGTAACCTGGATGGAGCAGGGCTTCTGAAACCCTAAGTTTAGAGAGTCATGTTTTACCTACAACTAGGTATGATGACACTACTAGAACACTGTCCAAATCTAAATATATATACCTATAATGATTTTGCAGAACAATAGATGACCCAGATGACTGTGCCCTATGTTTTTATCAGTAACTGGGTACTTGGAACTCAAGGCTGCTGAGGACTAACAAGTTGCAAAGAGAAATCAACAAACTGTTATTTAAGAGAGAGTGCATTCAGCACTATGCAAAATAGGCGTATTTTTAAAAGAAAGTTCCTTTAAACAAATCCCACTAATTCTATGAAATTATTCCCTATGATCATATTTCTACTCTATATGTAGGAGTGCTTGTAACAGTTTAAAATTTTATGACCACTCTCCTGAGTGACCATAGTGCAAGTATTCATATGACCAATCAAAATTTTTTTCCACTTGTCTCATTTGCAAACCATTTTGTTAGCCAGTCAGAAATCAGAGAAACTATACAGAACAGACAACAAATAATATAAAATTTGTACTGTATTAGCAGGAGAACTGTTCGTTAACTTAAAGGCTAAATATAACAGCCAGATTTATAGCCTGATAAACCTGCAACATAAAAGCATAACTGCAAAACCAGACATTAGTGAAAGTCAGTTTGTTCAAGACCATTCACAAACAAAGTAAAAAGTAACATATACCAATGTTTTTCCTTTCAGAAACTGACAATATGTAACTCTTCTGTCTCATTCCATCTTAAAGGTCTTACCTATTGCTGAGGAGATGTTTTTTTTCTCCCTCAGATTATCCTCCCAGGTTTTCTGTCTGGGACACTCACCTCCGAGTCCGGCTCTGAGTGGCTTGCTGCTGCTGCTGTACTTGCTGCTGGACCTGCTGCTGCTGGACCTGCTGGGGCGCCGTGCGTTTCCTTGTGGTTTCCATCACAGCCTGGGGCATCCCTGGTCGCACCGAGGGGCTTCCGACGTATGGAGGGCCTGGGGGACCCATGGGAGCCCCCTGATGGGGCATTCGAGCTCCTGATGGCATCCCAGGTCGCTAGAGAAGAAGAGAAACAAAAAGGAGAGAAAGTTTGGTCCCTGTTTCTTCAGCTGCAAATACATTTGTATACAATGGGACACTGGCTCCAGCAAATTCCCCATTTTGAACACCCTGATAAGCACTAAGCACCAACATGGAGCACATGAGCTCTGGACTGGTATTTCCTGGACATCATAAAGAGGAATCCAGTGATAAAGTAGACAGGAATCAGGGATGAAAAACACTAGGGTTGGGAAAACACTTGGTGGTCAATACCATATCCAGGCCAGCTCACAGCAGAAAGCTCTACCTTCAGACCCAAGAAAACTCTATGGCAGCCACACGCAGTCCAAATCGGTGCCATTCACAGCTAACCAAAGCTAACCGAAGAAGATGACAAATTCAATTTTTCAATACATATTTAAATGAATTACACAGGAAAAAATGATACAATCGTCATATCCAAAACAACGGGCTTTGAGCTGACTGCTGCCCAACAGAAGCAAGATCTTGGAGCTTAAACAGACACTTAAAAAAAAAAAAATCGGTTCACTGCTTGCTAGAGGTCAATAAAAGCCATTAAACAAGAGAAACAACAAGGAAGAGAACAGAGAACATCACTGTGTCACTGCCCATGGTTTGCCCACATGCTGAATGCAGTGTGCAGTTCTGGTTCCTGCGGCTCAGTAACAGTAAATAGATCTGAAAAAAGAATGGTACAGAAATGATTAAGATAGAGAATTGCATCTGCACAAGTACAAGTAAATATACTATGATTTTCCATCTGGAAAGAGGTGATCCAAGGTAACCTAAGCAGGCATTTGCTAGAGCTGTGCAAAATCAGGAGTGGCCTAGAGAGGGCAGCTGGGGACTGACTGTTCACCGCCCCTCCAGAATAACAAACTACCGCCATCAGAGGCGGCCACAGCAGTCAGGCTCACACACAACCCAAAGGAGGGAGTCTGCAAATCCACAGGCAGTCACCCCTGCCCAAAGGGCTGCTAATAACATGGAAAAAATACTTGGTTCAGAAAGTTCTCTGAGTTATCAACAATTAAAGACTAAGAAAGTCCCTGGGAGAAGTACACTAATGGTCTCCAAAGTGAGGTGCATGCGTCCAAGGGCGTATGCAGGACCGTCCCTTGGGAGGTGGGAATAAAAATGGGGTTTGTACCATTAATAAATAAAATAAAAATTTAAAACATAGGTTACTTTACCTTTGTTTCATCCCTTTATCATTTCCAAATTTATAATTATATATCATAATAATATATAATTCTAAATATAATTTGGACCTGCATCTACAAACCCACTGTCATCCCCAAAGCCTCAGCTCAGTGCCCTCCCTGATCATCACAAGTCTTAGATGTTCCTTGCACTTGTATGCATGAAGGAAACTGGAGAAAGAAAGAAGGGGAATGAATGATCAGCAAAGAATCAACGGCTATAATTGGTATGGAAAGAGGAGGAAGGCTGAGGCTGGAAAGGGACCAGCACAGGGTGCTGAGGAGGTGAATCCAGCAAGTACTGGCGTAGGAAACCGACAGTGGGGATGGTCACCGAGCAGAGGAGCAGCAGGAGGCAGCAAAGAGGCAAAATCGAGTCTTTGTGCAGAGCTGGAAACATCTTCTCCCATAAACATGGCGCTACAAGAACCGCTAGAGCGGAGCGGCTCCCCCCATTCCCACCTCCTCCTCCACCCAGGCCCTCAGCAACCAACGGCCCAGAAAAGGCTTCTCCTGGGGCTGGTGTTTAAGATCTCTCTGTTGTCTGTCAATCCACGCTCCGTGGCCCCCTTCCAGCCACACACAGACCGCCAGGCCCGCTGCTGCCTGTCACTCAGCCGGGGACATCTGACAGCCCTGGGCACAGCCACCTCGGTTCATCCCTGGCAGAGGCCGCCTGGCCGCAGGGATCAGGCACAGGCCCGCTCCTCCCCCCTCTAAAGGACAACCTAGGGCCTGGGGAACAAGGGCGGCAAGCCAAACCTACTCTCGGTCTAGGTCTGACATCTTTGAACTGCCTTCAGTCCCCTTCGTAAAGTATCGAAACAGAAAAATGCAGAGAAAGGACAAAGCTGAGAAAAAGGAGTCAGCTCTAGGAAAAGCATTTTTAATCTCAGCCCTTGCCCCACCTCATCCTCCCCCCCCTTCTCATGTTCCTATCTCCAATATCACCATAGATAAAATATTACTCACTATGCAAGTGCATCTCCCTGCTGCAAGCCCACGAGACTCACAAGATACAGAAATGCTTCCTCTATCTAAACTTTTATAAAAGGAGAACACACAAGCAGTACCTTACCTTGTCTAAAAGCTTATTTTGCTCTCAAACACATGTAAGACAAGACTGTGACAGACAATACACTGAATTTTTCACAATACCGACATTAAAAAAAAAAAAATCTTGATACTATAGAATATCATTATGTCTTTTGATATGGTACAAAGCCATTATGTGTTTCGAAAGAGACCGTGGAGGGGCACCAGACTGCGGGTTAGGATCAGTCTCTTCCCTCTTCCTCTAGAGGGAAGGAAATCAGTCCCGAACAAGTACCATCCGTGGCGAAGGCTGCAGTGCCAAAGAGCGCCGACACATCCTCCCTCCTGGGAAATCACCTCCACTGGACCCCTCTGCCTGACCCAGCTCTGCTCTGCCCACAGACCTACCCACTTTTTCCTCCACTGATTCCATACACATGTATTACTCTGCAGTACTTCCAACACTTTACTGGACAGAGAGCAAAACCACTGTGGGCCATAGAGTGGCACAGTATATCCCCAGGGGAAAGGGGACCGCTCTCACAGCTCTGAGGAGATGAAGCCAAGAGCAGAGGTGCCTGCAGAGCAGCCAGGCACGGTCACGCAGTGGACATAGCGAGAAAGGCTCACCACCAACATTTCACACATCCGTGCTGGTCCCCAGGAATTCTGCCCGTGGCCCGCGATCCTGTAGTCCATCCCTGCCCCAGCTACACCCTCCCAAAGCTGAGCACACCGTCAGGGAGTGTACCACCTCGCCAACAACTGCTGCCATCCCCATCACTGCCTTCTGCTGCCGACCTTCCCAAGCCACACGTTTGGCTTTTCCACTTTCCTCCCTCCTGTGCCACCAGAGGACTGCATCTTCCTCCCTGTCGTCCCCGAAGTGAACTTCTGTCTGATGGCAGAAATGAGAAAACATTGGAGCGGTCCTTTTCTAGACATTTCTACTGCAGAGTCTTTTCTCCGGGGACATCAACATCATAGCAGCCAAAATACTGAAACAGAAAAAGGGAGGGTTTCTGTCTGGACATTCCAGACAGAGGAAAATAACCTGGAGAACTGATAGGTAAAAGAACAAGAAAGTGTCAAGAAAAGAAAAGCAAAAACACCTGCAAGAGCCTTAGAAAAGGACTGATGAGAAAGCAGGGAGCCTCTGCAGTACAATACAGCACTGAGCTGCACCCACAGCAAGTCTGTTCTGAAAGACTCCATCCCATCACCACACAGGACTCAGGGCACACAGTGAACGTGGGCCTCTCATTTGCAGAGAAACACATAGATCTTAAGAACAACAATTACCAAGTACACAAACAGCATATTTTTTAAACTAAAAATAGGAGCCAACTTTGCTAGAAACATATCATGTCTAGGCATTACAGCAGCCACTGACTTCTATGAGGCACAAATGCTAGAGAGAGGAGGTGACAGATGCTATCTGGAGGTGAGAAGAGGTCACTGGAAGTATCTGGAACAGTTAAGAAATTTAGACTAGCTTGATTTTGCCTGATAGCAACAGCTTTCTGACTGCACAAATGGCTTCCCAACTGAAAGTGCCTTTTCAAAACAGAGTCTTAGAAGTACAAGAAAAAAAAGTTGTAGACAGCTTCGCTCCTCTAACTACAGAGGTCATCTCCTATGAGTTCCTTTTTTTCATTGTCTATGAACCTGTTAGAGATTTAGTTTGCAGAAACATCAGCGTCGCAATTCTTCTTGCTTCCTCCACTTCCCAAAAGCTCTCACATCCTAGAATTAAGTGTTCCAGGCTCCACCCATTTTTAAATAACATTCATGACAATCCAAAAATCTTTAACTTGGAAAACATCACATTTACAAAACTGTGAATTGTAATTTGAGACAAAATTCACTGACCACTTTTCTATTTCATACATGTCAATTCACAGCTCAGAATCAGACATCAAACCTCAAATGAAGCACTTGGATGCAACCAAGAAAAAAAAAGAAAAAACCCAGAAGTCAACCATCTTTGGAACTGAAATTAACAAAGCCTATGTACCCGTTTGAGTTCCATCGGCTTCCTCATTTGAATAGATGTGATTGCATCCATTGCTGTGATATAACATATGGAATAGCTTTTGTGTGAAGAACTGCCAGAATGAAGCTCTTGACTCTGTAAAAGGACGTCTTTGGGAGCAGGGAGGTAACAGAGCTCAGCAGCATCATGATCAGCGCAGGAAAAGAGAGGGCTGATCAAGAGCTCAATGTCTGTTCCCTTGCAAGAATTAGACAAAAGTCGGCAGGATCAGGTACTTCTTTACGGAAGATAAGCTGCAAAAATTCCTGACACAAAATGCTGTGAATACTAAAAGTTTATATGGGTTCAGGAAGACATCAGCAGACTAACTTACATAAACAGAACCCATATAGAAGTACTATGCATAGAGGGCAGATTTGGGTCAGAAAGCTCCAGAGCCACAAAGCACAGAGTGTTTGGATGAAGCATCACCAGGTTTTTGCCTTGTTCCTGTACTTCCATGCATCCTTCTGCTGCTCCCTGCCACTGGGGACACTGGATTAAATGACCCAGTGCGACTGTTTTCATATTCCTACAGTATTTCTTTTTCCAAAAAGGAAAGAGCATTTCAAACATCTCACAGATCAATTACATCTCTGCAACTTTATTCATCAGCAAATTGAAGTTTTCTCAATGAGCAACTCAAATTTTTTTAACAAGCCTTATATTGTACAAAATCACATTGATCTCTAGCCCTAGCTAGAATTAGTATGATGTTCTTTTCTTAATTATGTATAAGCTTTTCTGTATTTGTTAGCCTGCAATTAGTCCATGGCTAGGAAAGAACAAACCATCAGTTCCCACTGGCAGCTTACTCACAAGGTCGAATGCTGTACAAAGCTTTCATTGAACCAGTTTTCTGCAAGAACCTTCCCAATCAAATTTCTTCCCTGCAGTAAGGTTCCTTGATTTCCCCAGGCTGACCTATCCTCATCCCAAACACCTCCTTGTTTAACAGGGCAGGGAATGCACATGCAGCAAACTAAGGACTGTTCCAGGACCTGTTCTATAACCATGTCCCCGCACAGGGAACACGCAGACAGCACTGTGTTGGGGAAGTGGAACAAACTGCCCAAAAATGACAGTTCGTGTGGCTCTTTTCTAGCCTTTCTAGTGTTAGTTGATTTGTGCTCTGACAAGATAGTATTTATATCCATGATAGTATAAAAATTAATGGGGTATTTTTCATTTGCAAAGTTCTACTTTTTTCAAACCACATATTCTCCTCACCTCGCTACTTCCTGTAGTGATGTCTGCAAACTCATGACTGGCTGGAAGAAACAATCACTTTTATCCACTCAAAACAGATCACCATTCAATTTGGGGAGAGCGTCTTTAGTTCTTCCCATTCTAATAAAACAAATATATATATATTTTTAATATACTCAAATATAAGCCCTCGAGGTCATCCAGTCCTTCCTTGTCTCAAAGAAGTATCATCTGTATCTCCATCATCTTTGGTAGATGTTTACTTATTTAACCAGTGGCACCAGTTACAGACAACTTTCCTAACCAGTCTGCATCCTTAAATATTACAAGTAAAGAAAAAAACCACACCATTTTCTTATTGATGAAGTCTTCACAGGCCTCCCACTACTACTGCCCTCTGAATTGCGCCTTATTTTTTTTGTTTGCTAGTCATGCAGATACCAAAATATATAAAAAAATATTCTTGTTCATATATGCCACAGATTTACAATTACTTCTGAATTTTCTCTGCCCCATTGCTTAACCAGGTGAGCAGTTTACTTGCTTTCACAGTAGCAGTGGCTGCTCTCACATACTGGGCAGCTCACAGTGACATCCAAACCTTCTTCCTGAATGGTTACAGTTCATTGAAAACCCAGCAATGTATGAGAAGATGCAAAATTTGTTTGTGAAATTCACTGCTCAGCCCTTTTCCAAATCACTGACAAACCTGTTAGATGTTCCATAAACATCTTTGGGGGACCAGACTTGTCTTTTACCTATGTTTTAACATTGGCAACAAGTTACTTATCTCTACATGAAATATTTTTTTACATGATGGCATGCTTTGAGACCCTTCTTTCACTGTACTAAATGCCATTTCACATAACCCAGTTTCTGTACTTACTATAACATTCTATGACCAGATTTGAGAGGTACATAGATAAACAGACAAACAGAAAACTGACAATAAGCAATGGAGTCGCAGATGTAAGACATACATTTGTCTAAAGTAGTGGTCTTGATGTTTAACTAATATTAAACTGTAGAGATTAGCAGGAACTATGAAAAAACACCTGTTAGCAGAAAATAAATATGGATAAGGACTTATAGAAAGAGCTTCCTAAGCACAGCAGAATGGACAACGAACAAGGTCACTATGGGAAAAAGAAGGCAATTTGAACTGACAGCAAGTACATTGTAAATACAGATATGACAATAGTTAAGAAAGGAACATAGACCTTTATAGGTGTACCTTGCGTATAAAAGGCAAGAAGATTGGCTTGGGGAGGGAGATGGGAAGTGGGAACTGAAAATGGACATAGAAGCAGACTAAAAAGATTAGAACAAGGGGACAAAAATCCGAACCTCTCAGCAGCTTCTTGTGTGAAGATGACACAGGCAAGGTTGAGGGTGCAAGGCACCAAGAAAGGATTGCTGTAACCCAGTCCCGAAAGGACAGGCCTTTGACAAGATCCGCACCATGCGGATCCTCAAGGCTATATGGAAAGATACCTGCTCAAGTAAGGAAAAGGGGGGAAGGACAACAGAAAGACAGAAGGACGACAGAAAGACACACACACAAAAAAAGGACAAGACAAAAGTAACATCCATCGAAGGGATCTAGCCATCCAGGAAGCCTGTGATAGGGTCTGGAGGACAGGAGAAACTGTGAAAAGGAACGGCCTTCAGGTAGATTAATAACTGGGTTCGGGTCAACAAAATTTAAGGCAACAGCTGAACACCCAGAGGGAGATGTCATAAAGACAGCCTGAAATGTAGGATTGGACAGTAGAAAATGCATTGATAAAGAGATCAATCAACATACATGTGGTGATTACAGCCATATTTATCCATAAAAGTGCAAGAAATAGAGCAGAGGGAAACAAACAAACAAAAAAAGACAAAGTAAAGCATGAAACCTTTCGGGGGAAAAAAAAATCTCTTTTCCTGCAAAACAATGTGCAAGAGCCTGATGAAACAGAACAGGAGTAAAAGAATTGTAAAAATAAATAACTGAAAGAAATCCAACTTTTTTTAAAAGAGGAGCTGCTAACCAGAGGTGTAACAAACTACCAAGAACTTAAGCAGCATGAGAATGAAGTATCGCACTTGAGATTTTTAACCATTAAGAAATTTCCCTTTTCCAAGGTACTCTATTTGACTGGGACAAACAAGGAACATCTTCTCAGCTGGCAATACAGAAAAGAACAAAGGCAAGATCAAGTGCACAAGAGCAAAGGGCAAAGTGACCTTAGCAAAGGAATGTATGTTTCCAGAAAGTTCAAGTGAATCCAAAAGCCAACTGCCCTTAGGAAATAATGCAACATTGTCCTGTTCATTTAAGTGTTCAAACAGCAAAAAATTTTCTCACAACATTCTGTCTGTATTTACCTCTCCCCATTTTAGGGGGGAGGTGGGGTAAGGGATGGAAGAAGCCTGCAGTAATCAAATCAAATAATGTTATCATAGATAAAATGAAGAAAATAAGGGAGATTTTTCCCTGAAATTAGAGCAGAATCTGACTCCAAGAAATTCCAGTAAAGTTTGCCACGTAACTTGATTTTTCAAGGAATTAATTCTGATGCTGACACATTGTGGATGCTAATAAAACTCAACAGCCAGCAATATATAAACTCAAGGTAGTGGCTGTGATGGCACGTTCTCTTACTTGGTAAGATACAGGACCTGAAGAGATAAAATGAAGTTACAACTTTTTTAATGCTTTTAAAGTAATGGAAGACGGACTACCTCGACCTACTCTTTGATCAAAACGAGTCTGAGATGAGGAAGAAACTAAAGGAAAGAACAAAGGCAGAAGTAAAGGAGATCATCACGGGGGAAAGGAGAGGGTTGTACATGAGGTGTTCAGGCAACACAATAACAGACAACAAACAAGGAGCAGGAAGGTGACAAAGAAATGCAGATATTCCAGGCAAACACAGATACTCGAGTAAGATGCCACCAGTGACAAAACCCCAGGGCAGAGAAGACAGGCTTCTCTCACATCCAAATAAGTAACGGAAATGAATACTGCTATATTCATTCTGGTATAAATTAAGAATTCCCATGCTTAGGAGGGTAGTATGCTCCTTTCACACAAAGTCCATCTAGACACGGAAGAAGCAAATTCACATAACTATTTTTGCCACTCTTCCTGATGCTAAAGGAAGAACCGCTGGTGTGCGAATGCCAACAGAAACCTGGGAAAGGGCAAAAGCCCCCCCCTATGCTCACCCCTCCCACCTTGCCCATGGCTCTGCCTGGCTCAGCCCTCCTGAGCCTCAATGAGCCCACACCAAAACCACTGCTGCAAACCCGCTCCTCACCGTCCCCCAGCCTTGCTGCAGGCTCCTGCACGCTGCCACCGCATCACCCGGTCACTGCCACACTGGCACAGAATGGCACCTCAAAGTCCTCAGACCTGCAAGTCCCACCGTATCCATGATCTGCAGGACACACACTACATCCTACTCATCTGGAGTAAACCTGAATTAGGGAGACAACTTAGGAGCCTGCTGTGAGCGCCACAGATTTCTGTGATCTTTACACGAGAGTCCCCACCTGATGTCTTCAAAAAGGTGTCACAGGAGGTATCAGAATTCTCCAGAGAGGAAACAGGGCTATCAGTATCCAAACAATATCTGCATTCCTTAAAGCTCTTTAACAGTCTTTTTTTTTTGTTAAATGTGTACCAATACAGGAAATCCAAACATTATAAATGGTGACTGCTCTCAATCACTAGAGATTCATTTAAAGAACATCGTTTCCAATGGCAGCAAAACAGGGTTAGCATTTCCCCTTAAATGGAGATTGAAGACCCGATTCTCAAACAAAAGCTGGAAAAATTTTAAAGGCCTGAAGGACTGCTTTAATTAAGCATGGCATCCTGAAATTATCTCGTGGGTGAGTTCCCATAGACCATTACAGATCTGCATAGCTAATCTCCTCAAGCCCCTGAAAGTCACCTGTTAAGTAGCCAGAGGATACACAAGAGCCAAGACTGGAGACAAGAAGCAGAGGCAGTACCACAAGACTTCATCAGGCTTTCATCAGAATTGTTTTTCAAAACACAAGTTTGATTACAGAACAAAGTGTCCTACAAGCCCATTTGGGTCAGATCCAGCACAGATCCTGCACCACGATCAGGCTCAAAAGCACGCTATTCACCATTCATGGAGAATCAAAGCAAAAATCACAGCACACATCCCCCCAGACACAAGCCTACATTATCAATGAATCAGTGCATATTCTGGGGGTTCTACAGACCCCGCTGCTCTCCTGGGGAGGCAGCTACCAGCGCCCCAGGAGCACACTGCAGGAGCCGATCCAGCCCAGCACAGAGCCTCCAGTTTCCACTTATCCCTCTATTCAGAGCCAGCCAGCTCACTAACTTTCCCGACTCACCACCCCATGGACCAGAAACTCAAAAAGTTTGCTTTTCGTAGCTTTGCGAGCCCCTCCTGTAACTTCGTCTGTAGCCATCAGGGTCTGCTCAGCCTCTCTCACTCTCTCTCTTCCTCTTTCTTTCCCTTTTCTGCCTTTTTCTCCAACTCTCCCCTCTGAGTCCTGCTGGGCTCTCACACTTCTAATAGCGCGGAGTGGGGAGGGGGCCCCTTCAGGGCCTTGCTGACGGCCCACCCGCGCCCGGCCTCAGCTGCTGCATTCCTCCGCTGATAAGCCAGAAATAGTTTGTGCTGCCGGGTTCTGTGTGTTTACTCTGCAGGGACAGAAAATCCAGCTTTTTAAACCTCTCTGTCCAAACAGCAGAGATAAGCAGGAGGCAAATGGAAAAGGCGTCTCAGGTTTTTGGTGGCAGCGCGGCGACCGCTCCTCCTCCGCAGCCAGGGATGGCGGATTCTGGGGCAAGGGGGAAGGGGGAGGGGGGCAACTCCAGCAGCCACATAGACCTCAGCACCTCGCAGAGCGCGTTTTCCCACTGGAAAATGCAGCAGGGAAGCAGTGAGAAACAATGGTTTTCCCTCGCTCCCACTGCTCCTCCCGCGCCACGTTTCCAGGCCCTTTCCCTGGGGACCTGGCAGGCAGCGCAGAAACATTCACTGGCAGCGTTTCCAGCGAGCGGGACCGAGCTCTCAGCCTCCGGAGGAGGAGGGAGAGGAGCAGCGGGAGGCAGGGAGCTGGGACAGGGAGGGACAGCCCGTGGGAGCGAGGGGAGAGACACTGGGAGAGCAGCAGGGGGACGGGGCGGGGGGCAGCATGGCGGCGGCGCAGCGCCGGTGGCTTCCACGCTGCCAGCACCCACAGCCCCTCTGGGGTGACAGCCCTCAGGAGCTTCAGTACGAGCGTGGCGGATCCATCAGAGACCCCGGGTGACAGACAGGCACAGACAAATTACGAACACCACAGCTGCTGTGACACATCAGCAGCTCGCTGCTCACCACACAAAGCCCTGCGTGACAACACGTGTCACCCCGGGGACACTGCAGGGAAACAGGGCCCACCTGCCACCTCGTGGAGGGGACACAGAGCAGAGACACCCCCACTCCGCCACCGCCTGCTGCTGCAGCGGCCCTGGAGGGACATGGGCCAGCACAGCGGCCATTCTGCAAGCAGCAGCACGGGCTCCTCCATGATGGCAGAGCAGGCAGCGGTGGCCTGGGGCACCGATCTGCTCGCCCACAGCTCCGCGTGAGCGTCTGCCGCGTGTGAGGGGCTGATGCTTCCCCGTCTGCCTAACACAACAACAGACGAGATGTTGCCAGGTTACGAGAGGGGTTTATTCTATCCCTCTGCTTGAAATTCTTGTCTAGGGGCTGTGAATTTTCTGGCGAGGCTACAAATAGAAGAGAATCAGATCTGAAACAAATAAATATTTCTGCCCTCAACTAGTAATAAAAACAAGCACAGAAGAGATTTTGCATTAGCCAGCAGTGCAGAGAAAGCCACGAAGATCGAATAGCCTTTCACACGTGGGGACAAAGGCAACAACTTCCACCGATATTCAGGGTGACCCCAATCCAAGCGCTGCCACATGGGAAGCTATGGGAATCACATCAATTTCTGGACTGGTATCAGTTCCCCCTCTCCCTCTCAGTTCCTCAGAAGGAACATGCTATGCCAGTGTGGCCTTATTCAGTGCCCGGACGATCCCCGAGGCTCCAGCTGACTTGCACTACAGGCACGTGTAAGCTGCAACAGAACGGCTGTGTGTCTGGTGGGCTTGGCGGGGTCAGGCTCGCAGCTGGACTTGACCTTGGAAAAGGGTCTTTTCCAACCAAAATGGTTCTGTGACGCGTCAGCAGCCCTGGCAAGGTGGCCCTGGGCCTGTATTTGCCATGTGTCTCTGATGCCAGAAGCGCCCCGAAGGTGGCTCCCATCTTGGGAGCCCTGTCCCCTGCTCCCGGCAGGGCAACACACCTTCTCTCTAGGGACCGCTCCAAGCGCTGGCTCCCGCACCTGCCGGGGCAGCGCCAGGTCTCCCCGCACCGGGGTCACCGACCCGGGGCTGGGCAGGGACCGCTGCTCCCGCTCCCCGCGGGGAGCCGGCTGGCCGCCCTCGCCGCACCGCTCGGCACCGGCCGGACCCTCGCGGCTCCGCTCAGGCCCCACCGCGTCTCCAGGCCCCGTCGGCCGGGAGACTCCCGCCGGCCCAGCCCCGCACAGGCGCGGCGTCGCGGGCAGGGGCCGGGGCGGCGGGGCGCGCAGTCCCCCCTCGCGTCCCCCCGCGCTCCTCCGCCAGCACCATCGGCACCGAATGGCAACGACGCGCCCGGCACGGGCAGGGCGTACGCCAGCCGCGGCCACGGCCGCGCAGCGGGCGGGCGGAGGCCGAGCCCCGCCGCGGGCTCTGGGTCGGGTCGGGCCGGGCCGGGCCAAACCGCGCCGGGCCTCGCCGGTCCCCGCGGCCCCGGGCGCGGCGGCGCATGCCCGGCGCAGCTCCCGTGAAGGTCAGCCGTGGCCTAGCGGGGGACGCGCGGGCGGGGACTGCCGGACGCGCGGGAGGGAGCGGCCTTAACCCCTTCCGCGCCGCCGCTGAGCCTGCCCGGGCCCGCCCCGCGGGGACACGCCGCAGGGCCGAGGTGCGGGGCGAGCCGGGGACATGCCGCAGGGCCGAGGTGCGGGGCGAGCCGGGGGCAGGACGCAGGGGTTTCCCCGGCCGGAGGCGGAGGACAAAGCGGAGTCGGTCCCCGCGCAGTGTTTGTGCGACTCCCGCGATGGCGCGTTCCGTTGCCGGCGGCAGCCGCGGAAGACGGCGAGCGGCGCCGGGCCCGCACTGGCCACGGCGGGAGGACACGCCTTGCCCTCGGCCACCGCTGCCGGTTCCCGGGCAGCAGGGAAGGTGCTGCTTTATTTTCCTAATGAGTTATAGATCATGAGCTACAGTTGGTCCCATCTCCATCAACAGCCGGCTGCTTTGTTGCATCCCGGAGCAGGAGGATGCATTATGAAGTGTTACTGAATTTCAATTTAATACCATACAATATGTATTGTATTCTATCTGGATGTTCTTAATAGGCGTTACATAAAGAGATTTCCTCAGAAGAACAAATTACAAGGCTCCATTCCATTAAGGAATGACAGACCCACTGTAGCCATAGACTGAATAAGTAAAAAAAAAATATATATACCAAAAACCAAAAAAACCAACATGTAATAATAAAACTAAGCTCTTAGTATGACTGTTTTCTCCAAAAACTTTAGAAAATAAAACAGTAGAAGTAGCTCTTCTGTTTTGCAAATGGAAAATAAGGCACAAAAGCATGGAAGGAACTTGCCCAGCACCACCTGATTGACAATGAAACCCGTTTCCTGCGATTCTCCCACTCTCCACAAACGACTGCAATGCATCTCCACTAACGGGTAGAGGTTACAGGGCAAAAAATGCCTTCTCACAAATAAAGAGAAAAATAATATAATTTTATTTTAAATTGTTTCTTTTTCCCCACGTTTTTTCATAAAAACGTAGAAAATAAGCACCTGTACTCTTCTAGAAAGTGCCTGGCTCAACCCAAGCCTTCCCCAGCTGCTACCAGTGTTCTGGCAGCTCCCAGCCATCTGTGGTCCAGGAGACGGTCATGCTGTGAGACTCATTCTGTACTTCTTGTGTTCCTCTACCAGGTCTTGGAGGATTCATGCCCCACTGTTCCCCTTTGAGCCCTCTTTACACTATAATCCGAGGCCACTTTATTTCCAGGAAAGGCTGACATTCTTCCTCCTGACCTCATGGGGCTCTGACAGGGCACCTTTTCTCCACCAACTTTGTGTGTTCTGCTTTTACTCTTGTGCTAATATTCAAGCTTGTAAGATTGTTAAACTAAGATGGTCCTGTTAGAAAAGATATGAACCGAGCTGTTGTTCTGGGGAGATAGCTGCAGCTGCTTTCAATTTTTTGATATGTAGGTAATTGAAGAAGTACATGAAGGTGCTCATTGCCTTAAAAATAAATGGTTCCTCTAGCCCAATTTAAGTCAGCAGTGCTCTGTTCACCGAAACTTAAAATATTCTCAACAGTATTGGAATTCACACAGTATGGCATAGAAAATGTACTGAAAAACAGACAGCAAATATCCCAAGATTGCGGCGCTGCTTATTCTGAAGAAATGACACTTGTTCCTGAGTTCAGAATTATTCAATATTCTCATTAACAATATGCATAATGAACTAGAGAACATGCTTATCGAATTTCCTAGCAACATACAGTTTGGAGGGGTTACAGGTATGCTAGGATTAAAATTAAAATCCTGAGAAGCTGGAGATATGGTTTGAAGAAACAGGACACAATTTAATTGAAAATAGTTTGAGGTTCCACATCAAGGTAGAAATCAACAACTATGTAAGTAGAAGATGGAGAACAACTGACTGAAGAGCATTTGGTTTTTTTTCAGAAAAAACATTTGGGGGTATAATAGATCATAAACTGAATATGGGTTAGAAGTACTACACTGACACAAAATAAGCAGACAGAAAAATCCCAGAGCAGTGACTGCATGCTGCCCCAATTCTCTCATCCCCTTGGTGGCAGCATAAACAGTGACGACAACACTGGATCCTTCTTTTTCTCCTCCATATTTTGTCTCTGCCCCTTCCCCTTCCCTTGTCCTCTCCAGGGCATAAGTAGGCCCAGCTCAACACTTCCCTGAGGCTGCAAAATTAAATTTTGACAGTATTGCTGTGGAACCCTTCTAAAGTAATCCTCCTCTTGTGGTACGAATTGCTAATGTCTTGACCAGACTGTCCTTTGCAGTGTGGGGCACTTTGCATCGGAGAAAATGTGTGGGAGAAATCAAGACGGTGCAGGGGAGAACAGTGTGAAAAGAACAGTAAAGCCCCAAAAGAGACAAGTAAGAGTGTTCGGGTATCCAAAAGGCTGCTGCAAATACCCGGAAGAGCTGCTCCCCATAAACCCAGTAAAGAAATAATTGATTGAAATTTCTCCCGGGAAGATATACAGTGGCCATGAAAGAAGAGGACAGCAGTAAGAGCAGAGATGTTCTGGGACGGATTGTCCAGCTGAATGGGAATCTCGGTCACCAAAGGCCTTCCAAGAACAGGTTAGAGAAGCATCTGTGCAGACTGAGGCGGGTATAGATTCTGACTTGGGTCACGACACAGGACTAGCTGATTCCCAGGGGTTCCTTTGGCCTTATTCCCCTGCAGAAAGTGTATGGAACTCCACAAGACAAAGATGAGGCTTTTTTTTTCTATCCAGAGTGGTTTCCCCTGACAGATTCCACAGATGTGATGCAAACAAGTTTAAGCCAATCAAAAAGGGTCCCTTAATTTTTTTTTTTATTTTAAAGAAAATACACATCTAATTGCTACAACAGTGTAAAGAATAAGTAACACGCATATGCAGATTGCTGTCAGTTATCTTTTAAGACTTCCTAAGTATCATATAGCTTTTATACTCTGTGTTTTTGCTCTCTCCTTGATTTGTGTATCTTCAACTACCATCTTGCATCACTGTCTCAGACCTACCTTTTTATGTTAGGCCTTTCCACTGTTTTAAAAATCTATCTGCAATGAAGAAATACCATAAGCAATTTGTAGCACACATGAAAAAAAAGAAAGAAGACTTGAAATAAAGGCAAAAAAAGAATAAATGAAGGCAGAGAAAAATGTTTATCTCTGTCTGCTGAAGTTCCAAACATTATTCTGCAGAGGTAGAGAGATAATTACAAACTTACTTCCTGATTATTTTAAAAGCAATCAAAGGCAACAACAGGGATGCCAAAAGAGGGTGAAAAAGATGTGTAATACTATAGGATGAAAAATAACGAGTCATCAGTATTGGCCATACCTATATTTTACCCAACTCCACGCAATTCTGTGTACCTCACAGTAAGCTGTCCAGCCCTACCGTGCCTCTGCCTCCACACCTCCCTCCTCACCAAACCTACTTCCTGAAGCTCATGCGGTGACATCTGTGTGTGGCTCCTCACGCACAGGAGGACGCTCAAGGATGGAGCAGAGCCTGCAGGCAGCAGCCCACAACACTCATTTTCTAGTCACGGGCCAGAGCAGAGCTGCAAAGTATGAGAAGTTAGCAGGAAGAGCTGGCTCCTGGAAGGAGAATAAAGAAGACAGGAGGTTTCTGTTTTTTAAAGGTGGAGGTGATTTCCTCTATTTAAAGGAAATCTTGATGGGGAATCCAGGGAGAAACAGACAGAGAAGACAACCTATCAACAACTACCCCCAAACCTACTGCCCCCTCATCCAAAAAGCTAAGTATCTTCACGGTGTTTGGTGATTAGAATAATGGCTTTGGTTGTGTGTGGGGATAAGAGCATCATAAAGGATTCCCCTGCTGTCACTAGTTGACAGAACACAGACTGGGGAGCCACTGGGTCAGCAAGCCCCTGCTGCGTAATCAATAGCACCCATGTCATATGTAACACTTTCAAACATTTACTGCTTAGCACTTTAAACCTTGGTATTCCTATGGGCCAGCTGCTAAAAAAATGAGTTCCTCGAATGCTCGTTTAGTATATCTGGCTATTCCCATTTAGTCTTTTACCATCATTGCCCTTAATGGTTCTTCTTTCTGTGTAATGTTTATGCTTTGAAGCATTTATACAGAGCAGTCACTCCTCTCCTTGTCAGACTGAACAAATGAAGCCGCTATTTGGCCTCTTCAAACCAAGTGCCCACGTCTCATCACTCCATCAGCCTCTTCCATGTCACAGTTAACCCGTCTGGAGCGAGGGTGAGCAGAGCTGCACCCACATCTCCAGAAGACCAGGGCCTCACGTGGCATTAATACCTCTCACCAGCAGAATCTCGACCAAACTTTGCCCGGTTCACAAATGCTTTCCAGAGTATTGGGGCAGTGATAACCCCACCTTCCCCTGCAAGCGGACAAACATACTGGGGCTGTTTCCCCTCCTTAACCACTGCCCTTAGATAAGCCTCCAGCTTCCAGTGCTGATTCCTGCTACAAGTCCCCAGGTGGGTGATTGTGCGCTATATTGTCACCACATATCATCTGGTTTCTATTTGCATAGTCTTCAGAATGATCCAATTCTTTCCCTATCACTTATTCTCTTCTGCTTCTATGATACCCGTCTATTTTGCATCACCAACAAATTTAATTCCTTCGGTTCCTATTTTTGTGCCACGGGCATCACTGAAAATATTAAATTACATCAAACCAAGGCAAATCCTGAAGAAACTGCAATGTCTTTTGTGTCTTCTTTACTGAGCTCCTTACTTACCCTGCCATCCTTCTAATACCTGTCTTCTGAGTCCCAACTGAATTTTCAGCTAGCACCATATCAAAGGCTTCACTGAAGTCTAGATAAGTAAGACTTACACTGTTTCCTTTGCGTAGAAAATTAACTGAGAAAGAATAGGTTAGTAAACTTACGCTGCTTTTTAAACCTATCTATGCCCTCCTCATGGCTGAGTTATTTTATCTTTCAAAAATCATTCTTAAGCCTTGTGTGGACTTAGGATAAGACTAATGCAACTGCCTAGAGTATTCTTGCCCTTCTGTATTATAGGAAAACCAACAGGATTTCCTGTTTCTTTATCAGGAAAAAGTATTTTTTTTAAAGCCTGTTTTAATTAAGATTAATAATGCTAGGAATTATATCCTGTTATCACTGAAAATCATTTGAAAAGTACCTCTAGCTTAAGCAAATCAATAATACGTAAATACTGACTGAAGGATGTATTAATACCCAAAGCTACATAAGAACTAAGGAACAGTCTTAGGAAGCTCCAGCAGACTGGAGAAAGCACATAACCAAAGAAGGAAAACAAAGCAATCTTGGCATAGACTGCCTAATAAATCCTCCTCCCATTTCACCCAAACTCGTAGAACAATTAATAGGTGATTACACCCACATCAGACTTAGAGCACAATGGAAAAACTGAAAGCAACAAGTAATATTTGTGATCATAAAAAAACTGCATTGCCAGACAAACCCAAGTATCTTTTTAAAGTATTTTATTTGGCAGAATGATGTCAACAACTACAGATTACACCCAAAAAAAAGTCAAAGTTAATCTCAAACGGTACATAATTACAGCAAACATCAAAGACTTTGGAAAATGGCAGCCAGTGGGAAATGGCAAATGTAACTTAAATGCAGTGTAGTAAGACACCATTATATGCCTGAAATTCTTAACGTGAATATAATTGGTATCTAATTGCCAGGAAAAATAAAAATTACTGAAAGCTTATAAACAAACGATAAAAACAAGTGAGAGGGAAGTGAATACTAAGGACTCCAAGGATGGGTGTTATATCCAGATCGTTTTACCTTCAAAGATCTAAAAGATGGAAGTAAAAGACATGTAGATTAAATCCTCAAATGAAGAGATTTTGGAAAAGTTTTACAGCCAGTCAGGACCAAATTAAAAAAAAAAAAAAAACAAAAAAAACCAAAACAAACACAACAAACAAATGGGACTAAAATGTTAGACAGAAATTTAGGCTGAAAAACTCAAGCAGGCAGTGGAAAATAAATCCTGTGGTGAAAGAACTGTGCTGTGTCTGTAGTAGCAGATAAGAGGGGTTTCTGATGTTTTTAGCGTTCTGTTCACCTCCGTACAGCTGTGACACCGGTGGGACACGTGAGTGCCCGGCACAGCGCCGGACGGCACAGACGGCACGGCGCTCGGGCTTTGGTGGGACGGGGGGTTTCCAACCGAGGCTCTCTTTCAGCAACCAAGCGTTGCAGAAGCGGGAAGGCCTGGCTCCAGCCCAGCATGGCGGCTTTTGTCCCTGTCCCTCTCCCCAGGGCAGGGGCACAGCCAGGGCAGATCACAGCTCTCAGCACCCCGTACGCTCCCCGAAACAGCACCTCCACGCGACAAGGGACGCCAACGGTGGCACAAGTTACTCGTTAGGTGGGCTTCAAAACATACGTAGGAGAAACACGGGCAGAAGAAACGCAAGTTGGATCGTTACGGCATTCAGCACTTTGCTAAATAAACAGAATTTACAGTGGTAAAACTCAAATTACAGAGGGGTGGCATTTGTGCGTGGACGTGAACCGTGAGAGGGAGAAGAGTTACGGGTTGTACCCTCTGCTGTATTATCTGTCACGGTCACCATCCTCCCGTCCTCGGCTGTTTCTGGGGCCAGAGCTGACAGCAGGGCTGTCGCTGGCCCTCGCGGGCCTCGAGCGGAGCCGGCGGAGCACAGGCAGCGCGGCGGCGGCAGAAGGCACTCCGAACGTGTAGATATGATACTGCAACACTGAATGTTAATTATAAATGTGACGCCAAATAAGATGACAAAAATCTCTCCTAAGGTTATATAGAGAAGGGCTTTCTAAATTGTTAGTTATAGGCCCAAGATATCAAGAAAATTAGAAAATTCTCTAAGTTCCTTTGGTTAAGATCTTAGATATTAATCCGGCGTAAGATATTCACCTAGTCTAAACAAGCATAAAATAGACTTAAAAGAATAGTGAAAAGTTTATGAAATGAAAGGTCAATCTCTAATATCCCAACCATAAGAAATGCAGAGAGTGGAATACTGGTGGGGTGAAACCCAACACACAACAAATAGGACTATTTTTGCTCCTGAGAAAAGCTTCTTTTGTTTATAACATAACTGATTCTTTTCCTACTGCATCTGATCTGTAACAACTCCTCCACCAAACTGATTTTGTCTTAACAGTTATCTTTTTTTTTTTTTCAGTTTCTCTACCACCTTCTGCTATTTGAGTCAATCCTTCCTTTCCACAAACTCCTGCCATTGCATACCTGACCACTGCAATTCTCTCTTTTCCTGACTTGACAAATGCCTTTTTTTTTTTATTACTCTGATTAAACCCAGAATGCCACTGGCAAAAATTTGCTCTGAAACTGACTAAAATGTCAAACACAAGAGTAAGAAACTGCCTGCTTCTGCGTCCCTCTCCCTTACCCGTTTGCTGATCTTACCCCAGCCCAGGATGGCTTTGCCACGTGTTTATCTTGCCACTGAGCTCCATCACGCCTTGGCTCTGCCACAGCACTGCCTCCTCTCAACCATCACAATTCCTCACGAGAAATAATTTAATCAAGAATCAGTTGCAGTCCTATGCCCCTCTCCTTGCTAGGGTCTTATTTTAAGACCCAGCATTGCTCTTCCCTATTTTCCCCTTTATACGTTAACTCCATTGATTTATCCAAGGACCAGTTCTGTGAACCCTCTCACGTGCTATGGGACACCACTCTGACATTTCAAACCAAAGCCCTGCAGGACACCTTCAGAAAATGACTGTTCTGTTTGGCAGCCGGTGAAGAATGGAACACATACAACCAACATACGATTCTTTCAGCTTCCAATCCTGCTGCAGTCTCCCAAAATAGCAATCGGTAGGATCTTTCCTGCTGCAAAGCATGCAAGAGAGCAGGAATCAGTCAAATGCTCTTTCAGTCATTTGCAGTCATTGGTGAGAAGACAGAAGACGCTCTCTTAAGGCTAATGCAGATGTGACATATTCTCTTGATTCCTGTAGCTCCTGGACCACAAGCCATCGCTCTCTCCTCACAGAAGCTGCACGATCATCTGCCACTGTTAGTGCCACCCTTTCTGTCTCCTCGCCCACCCTAAGCACGTGCTGAATTCCAGGGCAGCTGACCCCTGTAGGACCAGAGTGCCGAGATGGACAGACACAGGCTCTTTACAGGGGGAGCTCCCTTTAACCCAGAGTGCGGCTGCAGTCCATGGAGCTCCACCTTAGGATAAACAGGTAATCACTGAGAGTTGAGGGGTCAGAACAAGCAGGCAGGCCTGGTGGGTGTCTGCTACAGACCACCGGCTTAGGGAGAAGCAGATGAGACCTCAGATAGCAGGAAAACCCCTCATGTTCACAGGCTCTGTTCCTCATGGGAGACTTTATCCATCTCAGTCTGCTGAAGAGATAACAGAACAGGGCACAAGCAATCCAGGAGGCTTCTGGGGTACACTGGAGATTCATTCCTAACATAGGTGACTGAGGAGCAGACAAGGAGAGGTGCTCTGCTGGACCTTATTCTTATAAACAAGGAAGAATTAGTCAGGAATGTGAAGGTCGTGACAGCCTTGGGGGGGATCATGAGATGAAGAAGTTCTGGAATATGAAGCTGCATTAGGAAGACCATTACCAGCAGATCAAGGGAGGTGATCCTTCTCGCCACTGGAGACCACATCTGGAAAGCTATGTCCAGTTCTGGGCTCCCCAGTACAAGAAACAGATGGATGTACTAGAGCAAGGTTAAAGGGCTGAAGCATCTGTCATAATGACACAAGGCTGAGAGAGCTGGGATTTTTTTAGCAGGGAGATGAGAAGGGGGGTCTCTCATCCATGTGTGCAAATACCTGATAGCAGGGTGTAGATAAGACAGAGCCAGACCATTCTCAGTAGTACCCAGTGGTAGGACCAGAGGCAATTAGGACAAAATGAAATACAGGAAATTTCATTTACACACAAGAAAGATTTTTTTTTTTATTTTTTTTTTTACTGTGAACAGGTTGCCTAGAGAGCAACTTAATGCAGCCCCTAAAGACACTCAAAACTTCACTGACCTTGGTACTCAGCAAGTTGCTACAGCTGACCCAGCTTCCAGCAGGCAGGTTGATCCACCTGATCTCCACAAGTCCCTTTCAACCCCAACCATTCTCTGATTTTATGCTTCTACTCAGGAAAGACTTAAGCATTACAAGTAACTGAAGTACCCACCCAACCAACACGCAGAACATTCACAGGAGGAACCACGGAACAGAGACTTACAGCAGAAAGGCAATGACAGAACACCCGCAACACCCTTGTCTGGAAACACATATGCAGACCGAGCTGCTCTTTCTCTGCAAGCACAGCAAAATTATAGGGTGCAGAGATGGGGAGGAGAATCGGGGGTTAGAGAGGCCAGTTTGGGAGCAGTGATTAAAAATGCTAGGATTTTTTACCTTAGGAGGTATTAGAGGGCGAAACAGTATGATAACGAAGGTAAATAATGTACTTCTATTTACTACCCCGTACTGCAGGACTAGGAAGAAGCTACTGGAATGACAAGGAGGCTGATGATGAAGAAAAAAAAACCACTTTAAAACCAAACACACTGTTTAGTAATACCTACACATAATACATACAAATGCATATAAAGTGCTCATTCTAAAATATTTTTCTCAGTCCATCACTTTGAAATGATTAGTGTTCCACTAGTGCTTCTATATCCCACACCTCCTAGTTTAAAAAAAAAAAATATATCAAAAAAGATCAAACCAGGCTTGAATCCTACTTCTGGTCCTTGCTAAATATAGACTTGCTCCATTGGAAGAGCATCACAATCAGTTTAAAAGTGGTTCCTATTATATATAATTTGTTTACCGTACTAGCAGTTTCTTATTTGGTGGATCTAGGGGAGGTAGACCTGTCAGTGCTCCCCATTTTTCAGATTTGTCTGTCCACTCATTTCAAAGAGCTAGTATCAGAAACTCTCTGATGCCTCTCTGGCTAGAAAGAATACTGCTTTCCTGATGAAGAGCTGCAAAGAAGCCTTCAATGCTGCCAATTAGCGACTCAGGAAAGGACTCCTAAGATGAGAACAGTAGCACACAATTAATCTGTTTTATACAGGGAGCCGGGAACAGTATTGGTACCCGCTCCTTGCCAGCTGCAGGATGAGAGCACCTGGAGGTGCCGACAGCCTCTGCTCCAGGTACCCCCAACAAAGGGCTCGGCGCCTGCGCTGCTGGGCTGTGAGCAGAATCCTCCCTGGGAAGCCTCCACAGCCATTTCCATGGGAACAGACATATGCCTTTCTTGTTGCCGAGGAGACAGCCACTGCTTTTTGAGACTGGTGAACATTGTGCCCAAAGCATTTCAGCATCTTTAAGATCATAAGGAGCTTTACACAGACATAATCGCCCACCCCCACCCCCCAAGAATGTCAATCATTCTCTCTGTTTCCATCTTTCAGAACCCGTTTTAAGCATTTTGATGTCAGATTATTCCTAATATCTGGGTTTGATATCAACATTTAAAACGACACTCTCAACCTAAACACCTCTCTGTGCCCACAAGTTTTTTTCCACTACAGTCCTGTAGCTCTCCCGATTCACTCCCCCTGAGCCCACCTGCAGTTAAAACCGATCCCTCCCTCTCCGAGGGTCTCCCACTCTACGGATCCGTACCGGGAACCGAGCTGGTTGGCAAAGCCACTGTCCCTTCCTCCGCCGTCCTCTCCCACCCTTTCTAAACAGAACACGCGTCGGTAGAACGAAGGGCCCTGGGTCCCCGCGGCCCGGGGCGGCGGCAGCGGCGGGTTCCCGGCCGTTCCCCGAGGGACCGCAGCCGGCGGTGCCCTACCGCCCCTCGGCGGCGGCGGGAGCTCCGCGGGGCGGGACGGCCACGGGTCCGCACCGCGGCCCCCCGGCCCGAGGAAAGGCTCCCCGGCTGCTGGGGAGGAGCAGCGGCAACGGCCCGTCTTCTTCTCTTGTGGAAGCAGTTTTGACACAGGGAACAGACCCAGCTAACCTCGGCGACGCCTCCAACCTACGGGAGCCATCGCCCTCCTCATCACCTGCAGAGCCTCCCACCTGTGACACAAGGGGACGTGGCAGGTGGGCAGTCACGGAGAAGAGACGCCTGCTGCACCAAGCAGGACCCTGTCGCCGTTGCCCCCCATCCCTGAAGGCACTGCTGGGCGATGCCGTAAGCTCAGCCAAGTGGAGAGAGGACAGGAACCCCCCATAGCACATGCCCTGTCTGCCTAACAGGCCTGTCCCAGGGAAGGTACTGCCTCCAGCTCTGGAGCCCTCAGCACAGGAGAGACATGGAGCTGTTGGAGCAGGGACGGAGAAGGCCCCGGAGATGCTGGGAGGGCTGGAGCCCCTCTGCTGGGAGGACAGGCTGAGAGAGTTATGGGAGTTCAGCCTGGAGAAGCGAAGGCTCCGGGGAAACCTTATAACAGCCTTTCAGTACTTAAGGGGGGCTTACAAGAAAGATGAGGATGACCTTTTTAGGTCTGTTGCGGTAAGACAAGGGGTAAAGGTTTTAAACTAAAAGAGGGTGGTGAAACCCTAGCCCTGGGCAACCCACCTTTTCTCCACGATGACTGGTTATCTGCATCTGTCGTTTTCCTAAAGAATACTCACATACCTCCTGTGATGGAAGTCTCTGCACTTCTCACTATCCTTATTGCTTTTTCTAAAATTCTTCTAGTTCTGCAAGTCACTGCATCTGAAGGGACATAGCACTGCATCCACTCCTCAGGACACAGGTGAAATACGGATTTATGCAATATTATAGCAATAGCTTCCGTTTTGTTAATTCTTTTCCTGTAATATCTAACCAAATCTTCCATTTTAGTTGCTATTGCTAAGCTCACGTTTGTAGAGAACTCTCCATAAAGACGCTAAGATTTCTTTCCGAAGCCAAAAGAGGTAATTTTGACAACAGTGTGTCCACACTGGTAGACTTATTTTCTCTTCCCACTTGACATAGGAATTCATCAACCTTAAATTTATTCTGCCATATTATCATCCTGTTTTGAAACACACTTCCTCAATCTTAAGGGACAACTTTAGGTTCTACTGCACTGAATAATGTCAGATTATTGGCTAATTATGTTGCTTCATTATTTCCTGCTTTAGAAATGATTCATCACACACTGTTCACTAATAGGAAACCAAAAAGGCACTCATTCCGTTCAGAAACCAAACATACATTTGTTCTCTGCAGCCACCGGGGCCCAGGGATACTACTATTTCAGGTGAAACCTCTCCAAAGCTACTCCTGTTAATGGCTCAACAATTAGTAAAAGTATACTTTTGTTCTTTGTCCCTGTTATCCTTTGACTAGCAGGTTCACATTTCTGCACATTTTTCTTTAGCATTTCCTCCATTTACTTATTATCCCCTTTGCACTGAAAACGTCCTGACCACATGAAGAGGTGTACTCTCACCGTCTACATACTCTTGTGATTTCCTCATGAAGTTCAAGAAAGAGAAGTGCCAGGTTCTGGACTTGGGAAGGAACCCCAGACACCAGTATATGCTGGGGTCAACCCAGCTGGAAAGTAGTGTGTTGGAAAAGGACACTGTCAAATACACTAACAGATGAGGATGGCTGCCGCACTTGACAGAAGCATTCACTCAGAAGATAAAGTCTGAAGGAGTTATGAAGAGCCTGACAGAAGACATTACAGAATGTGGTATCAGTCAGTAGCACTCTCTTGTTTTTATCAGCCAGTGCTGGTCACATCTCCAAAAAGGTCACAGCAGAATTAATAAAGATACAGACATGGAAAGACTGAGCCAGAGTGAAGGGATGCCATCCAGACTGACAGGCTGGAGGAGTGGGCCCATGTGAACCTCAGAAAGTACAACAAGGACAAGTCATCCCTGGAGGTATTTAAAAGACTGGTTGACATAGTGCTTAGAGACATGGTTTGTGTCCCATCTCATAGATGGGGTCTCACCTCTACTCTGCCCTGGTAAGACTCCATCTGGAGTACTGTGTCCAGTTCTGGGCTCCCCAGTTCAAGAAGGACAGGGAACTGCTGGAGAGGGTACAGCAAA
>JAOTQQ010000037.1:175032-204137 GCA_026546715.1 Gallinago undulata | reverse complement strand
GGGGGGGCGGCAGGGTCCGGGGCAAGGCTCACCGTCCCGTCCATGCTCCTCCCCGCCGCGGCCGCTCTCCCGCTCGCACCGGGGCCGCCGTCCCAGCGCCGGGCGCCTGCGCGATGCTGCGGAGAGCGGCGCAGGGACCGTCTGCAAAGTGCGCGCCGCTCGCCCCCCGCACGGTGGCGGCGCGCGGCCGAGACGGGCTGCCCGCGCTGCCGGGCCGGAGCGTCTGGGGGCGAGACCGACCGCTCCTCCGGCCCCGCCGCGCTCCCACCGCCCCCTTCGACCGCCGCTTCGGCGACGCGAGGGACGGCGCCCCCCCGGCCCCTGCGCCCGCTTCCAGCTCTGCGGGGGCGGCGCGGCGCGGAGCTCCTCCCGTGGACGGGCGGGGGCAGCGCCCGTACCTTTCCGGCCCCGCCGCCTCCGGAAAGCTCGCTCTCGATCGCCGGCGGCGTCCGGAGCGGCCTCGGGACGCGGGTCCGCCGCCACCGCCCGGTCCCGCCGCCACGGCCCCCAGCCCCCCGCCGCCTCCGAGCTCCGTCAGCGCCAGAGCTCCCTCACGGCCCCCCCCCGCCGCCACGGCCCCCAGCGCCCCTCACCCGCCGCCACAGCCCCCGGTATTGCCACCGCCCCCGGTACTACCGCAGCGCCCCTCTAACCCGCCGCCGCAGCGCTTCCGCCAGCCGGCCCAGCAGCGGCAGGACCGGCCCCTGCCGTCGGGCGGGTCGGGCCCCGCCACAGAGCCCTCGCCCGGGCGGCGGCCCCGGCCCATCTGGCGGCGGCCCGCTCCGCCCCGCGGACCCACCTGGCGGCGGGGCCGGTGTCGGCGGGAGGGCGCGGCCGCCTCCGGGGCCGCCCGGCCGCGACGGAGCCCGAGGGCGGGTTCGCGGAGCGTCGCCGGCCGGTGCCGGGGTGTCCCGGCTTTGGGTGGTGACACGAAGAGCGATAACGGCTGCGGGGAGCGGGCCCGGGGGGAAGCTTTGCAGCGTGTGGGGGGTTTCGGGTCCAAACCGGGCCCGTACCCAAAGCTGCTGCCCGGTACGTGTGCGCGTGTCTGCACAGCCCTCCCTTAAGAAGCTCAGTGACTCCTGGGGGGATGAGGGTGCCAGGTTCGGTGACCTTGACCCTGTTGTACTGTGCCAATTTTAACAGGGAAAGGTAAGGAAAAATATTTTGGGAATATCCACTGGAAGATATTTATGATGTACGCTTTCAAAGATTGATTTGAGGAAGCACCGAGGAGAGTTTGACTGAAGTTGAAGCAGCATCAAACCGAGGGGGATGAAGAGGGGAGTTTGTATATGATGAGCACTGAAAGTGAATAATTTTGAGGGATGCTCCAAGGATCTGTGAGAAAGGGTTGAAAGAAAACAACTCCGCTTAAAAGGAGTATCAGATGAGCAGAAGCCAAGCGATTCTGCCAACTCCAAGAGCACAAAAGGCTGTAAGTCTGAGAGCTGAAATAAAATCTTGTGAAGATTACGGGGTGGATTTATGTCTCACTGAGTACTTTTGAATGGAGCCATGTATTTATGTGCCTTCAGCTTTCCCAGTCTGCATTTTTCATGTGTGTCACATTTTCCAGCTTTTTGCTACAGCTATTTGCACTAGAAAAATGGTGTTGTAAATGGAAAATGAGTTTTTGTGTTACCTGAAATCTGGAAACTGCCACCTTTGAGCATCCTGGAAGAAATGGCCTAGTGTGCGTGTGGAGAAGATAATGTAAGTGCTGGGTACATCCAGGAAAGAGAGTCTGAAGCAGGAACGCAGGAGGGAGACTGTCCTGGCTGAGGAACATGACTCATGATGGGGACGCCCCCAGAGAGCGTTTCAAGACAGCACCTTGCAGCGGTCCAGGCCTGGACTCCTGGCAGGAAATGAAGCTGGTGGCCTGCACACCCTCTGCAGCGCTGTGAAGTGTGTTTTGTGATGGACATGTGACAAGGTAGTGCCTAAGGCCAAACAGAAGAGAGCAAGTTCCTCAGAAAAGAAGTCTTCGTGATGGGGTTACAAATGAAGAAGTCTGCTGAGCAAGAATACCTTGCTCTTGCTGGGGAAGTGTGCACCTTTTGATGAGATTATATCGTTCTCAGTATCCAGTCGTCCGACCTGACCAACAGCAACTCCAAAGCTTCTCTGAGGAACAGCCCAGACCATCTGAAGTGATCAGCTTGCGCTCTCCAGAGCACTGGCAGTTGGTCACGGACCACTTTGGAGTGAGGAAATGCAGCATTTTCAGCTGTGACGGAGATCAGCGCAGCATCCCAGGGACTGAGCAGGCACCACTGAGCGCTGGGAGGGGAGAGGGGACACCACCCCATGCGGGTTGCCCATGTGAGACAGGCTGCATACACCCCTCCCATGGCAAAGTCACACCATTCATATTCCAGTCTCGGGGAAAATTGATGGACACCATGACCAGACACAGTATCTGAGTTCACAACATCTGTATTACTTTTTTTAAAAAGTATAGTTTTTAGTTAGGGATAGAGCAGCAGCTCCTTCCTAAAAGTGAGAACAAGGTGAGTCTGTTTTCACCTATTTCTTGAATTTAAAAATGCAGCTGGGTTGAAAGTTTCTTATGTTTGAAACGTATACTGTACATTTTTCTCTGGGATCAGCAAAGACTGTTCCAACAGAGTAAGTAAGCCTGTCCAGGGCATCCAGCAGAGCAAATCACCCAAACCACAACTTAAGTCAAGGCAGAAAACTATCCAAGGACAAAGAGCCCAAATAAAGTGAAGTACACACAAAAGTACACACACCTGGAGAATAACAGGGTAGACACAGCCAGAGGCACAACAGACATCAAATGAGGGAATGCGTTTTCTCAGGTTTGCGAGGTCAAAGACGACAATCATGGTAATTAGTCTTCCTGGCCACTCCATGACCCCATTGTAGTCCATGCATTCTGTATCATGAGCCTCATGCACTTTATCATTTCTGGCTGAAATAAAGCGTGTCCTTGAAAAACACCTAGTCCTTTTTTTTTTTCAGATAATGACACAAAAATGGTGGTACAGAGTCAAATCATAAGTAGACCTGACTGATTTACCCTGTTCCTGACAATGACCAACACTGAATGCCTAGAAAAGATCATAAAAATAGGGCAGACACAGAGTGACACCTACCTGAATGCTCTCCAAGCTTGGAGTGATTTGTGACTCAGAGACCTGCTATGACAGAGGTGTTGGCTTTGTGTTTAATAGCCTTTGATGGATTTCTCTTTTGCAACTTTCATCCACTATATATTCACAGATGTGAAATTTAAGGCCATGAAGGACCATTAATTCTGCCCACTTATACATGACAAGAAATTTCACGAGCTCAAATGATCTCTGTTACACAAACCAAGTAAATTTTAACATACCGAAAAGCTGCCACTAATTTCACTAGCTAATTACTTTCATCACTAAAAGCAGATGCCTATTTTCAGTTGGAATCGTCTGTTGCACTTTAAAGCTGCTGGTTTTGGTGTTGCTGTTGTTGTGCCTTACCCAGAGTCAATTAAAAATTGATTTAGTTTCCAGCATTTTTACTCAGCAAAAAATACACCCTCATCACATCACCTTACAACCTTCTAAGTAAAAGTTCATAGAATCACAGAATGGTTTGGGCTGGAAGGGATCTTTAAAGGCCATCTAGTCCAACCACCCTGCTGTCATCAGGGACATCTTCAACCGGACCAGGTTGCTCAGAGCCCCATCCAACCCGGCCTGGAATGTTTCCAGGGATGGGGCATCCACCACCTCTCTGGGCAACCTGGGTCAGGGTTTCACCATCCTCAGAGTAAACCATTTCTTCCTGGTATGTTATCTGAATCTACCCTCTTCTAGTTTAAAACCATTAGAACCAGTTTAGAGCCATTGCCACTTGTCTTATCGCTACAGGAGTTCTGCATCTCTCATGGTAAAATATTTTTTCCAATCTTCAGATAAATTTTGTGAATCTCTTGTACATTCTTTTTTTTTTTTCCCTCTCTGTTCCCTTTGAGCCTTAAAAAAATAAGGACTATGCCACCAGGAGCCTTATTGCTCTCTCTCACATCAACAGCATCAATTTCCCCCGGATTGTCTACCTGTATAGATCTGTTATAACATGTCTTAATTTTAAACTATAAACTTTACAGGGCTGGGATAGCTCTGTATTTCATTGTCTGAAATA
Organism: Gallinago undulata; assembly: GCA_026546715.1. NCBI lineage: Eukaryota > Metazoa > Chordata > Aves > Charadriiformes > Scolopacidae > Gallinago > Gallinago undulata. Next base: position 199,979 of record JAOTQQ010000037.1, on the reverse strand, counting down.
GTAGGTCCTAGTCAAATTAAGCTGCTTGTGCATTAAATACAGTTGATTTCTTTTCTGACTGAGCTTTTGCTTTTTTGGTTTTTTTTTTATATATCCTCCTTGGAGGAGTGACTTGCCTTTGTTTTCCCCAAGCACATAAGTTTGCACTTGGCTGCTTTCAGACAAAACCTGTTTGGATAGCCTTGCTCTGCCTCACACTCTGTTCTTATCCTCTCTTTATGACTGTTTTTTTGCAGTGCTCATTTTTTTACATCTGCAAGTTGTAGAGATTTTACATTTGCTTCCAAATCATCACTTAAGTGTCAAACAACACTGGCTGGAGAACTGTCATCTCAGGACCTAAGAAGAAGTGCCCAAATCCAAAATTGGCTCTTATTTGATATGCCAACCAGTTCCTAATTTGCATGATTTGTTTGCTGCTCTATAACTTTCTGTTTAGTAGTTAAGGCATTGCATTAAGGCAAATGGACTTTCAGGTCTGTAGTGGCTGTCTGATCATCTTTAACTCCACATGTAACTTCAAAGGCTTCAGTCAAGCTGTTTGCCAGGTCTCGCTTCCTGTGCAACAACCTTGGCTAGCATTAGTTACACAGCAATGCCAGCTCCTCAAATTTCAATTGCTTAGTCTAATGCTACGTATCTGTCAAGAACAATTCACATTTTTATTGTTTGGAATAACACTGGACCAATTCGTTCAACATTTAAATTGATTTTTTATTTTCCTCTTCACAGCATTTGCCTTATTGCATTTTCAGTTTACTAGAATATCCCAGGATATTCCAGCCAGAGCATAACTGTAAGTTAAGCTGTCTGCCTGTAAGATGCAAGTTGTTCCTTTCATATACCCTGATCTCACCCTGGAATGCAGAGTTTTGATCAGTGAAACAGAATATTCAGGCTATGGACTCAGCAGTTTGCTGGCAGTAGTGCTTGCCTTTCCTTTCCCACAGAACTTTATTAAAATAAAGTAAAATCAGCTTCCAGCTTTCCTCGGTTTTCTCCCAAGATACTAGATGCTCTTAGGAGTTTAAAGTTCTGTGTAAAATTCCATTGTCTTATATGCGCCGACATGGGCAGTGACTTACCAAACAATGATCTGTTCCAATTTTTTGGTTTACACCTTTCTTTTGTTTAAATGACAATCCATCAAATCCCATGATTCTCTCTCTTCTCTAATGAAGACTTGCTAATAATTCTAGCTCGCCGTTTGTAATCTTAAAATCTTCTCTGTAGCAGCTTGTTTCACATCACAGATATCCCCAACTGCTATGTCCCCTTCAGCTTTCAGTTTCATTACCAGAGGGATTTCCCGAAATTAGCTTACTGCATCTTTTTCAATGTTCATTCTTTCCATTTGGTTGCACAACACCTGTTTTACCCCCATGTGTCGTATCAGACTGTGGCTTTGCTTACGTCGTCTTCTACGGCATCCAGTGCCGATTCCCAGTCTTTCCAAAAATGTGATCTAGAACAATGATGCAGGGAATTTTCCTTGGATATTGCACCATACTGAAACTTGCTTTTACAAGCTGTGCATCTTCTCTGGTATTGTGAGGTGGTATTTCCCGCATGAGAATCTCTTTTGTCTTCAAGAAGACAAACACACCGTGAGTGGAGCTCGCAGCAGCAGGGTCTCACATCGCACTGGTCCCGACGGGGAGACCGTCACAGCACATGGAGGGGTCGATGCCCCACACAACAGCTGGCCTGAGTGTGCACCGGCCCGCACAGCCACGCTCAGCCCCGTCTGTCCTGCACGAAGCCCCTGCCTGCAGGACATCCCCAGCCAGATGATGGCATTGCAGGGGCCCACAGGCAGCTCTAGGTCTACACCAGCCATTTCCCACCCATGCAGCCTTGCCTTTGTCTAAACATGAAGGCAGAAATTCTCATGCAAATATCGTCTCTGTCTGATGAATGAAGTTGTTTTCTTGCAATCCTACAATAGCTCTAATGGCCAAGTGGGAGAATCTGCTCTGCAGGTGAGGTCTGCACAGCACACTGTGTGTGGATCAAAGGCCCATTCACTTGCATCCCTTGGGTTCCCCTCATCTGAAGGATATAAAATTATCTATCCTGTTCTCTCTTCACGGCATTAGCTACAATACATCATATTTCAAATGATACCTTACCATTGTATTGCCTTCCCTACTGGGAGCATCATGGATCAGCATCTCCTCACGCAAAACAGCTGCTCGTAACAAGTAAGTTTCCCAGTGACCCTCTCTTGTTCTCACTCCTTGAAGGTTCGCTTAGCAACAAACGTGCATTCCAGTAAAACACACACCAGAGATCTTTTTTCCCATGTAAATATAATCACGACACCTCTATCCAATTTGAAGCAATGTTCCAGATTTTGAACACTTCTGAAGCTTTTCTAATCTTCCAGCATCTCTCTTGATGTCAACACGAGACTTTCAGCTCATACTCCTCATGAGTGTAGCAAATAAAAGCTTTTTCCTTACACCGTGCTTATGCAGCCATGAATGGGGTAAGTCACACTCACTGGCTCATCAGATTGAAATCCACAAATTCACATCAGGGCTCTGGCCTTTGATTTCTGGGATACTAGCTGGAAAGAAGCAGCTGGAAGACTGGGGGCTTTGCAGTAAAAAGATTAGTAGGTTCCTGATGGATAACAAATTAAACATTAGCCAGGAGTGTTCCCTTAGAGCAAAGGCAGCCAACAGCATCCTGAGCTGCTTTGGGAGTGAGCCAGCAGGTCAGAGGCAGGGATCCATCTCCTCGGCTCTGGTGAGATGCATCTGAACTACTGCCTCCAGCTCTGGACCCCCCAGCATCAGAAGGACATGGACCTGTCGGAGGGGGTCCAGAGGTGGCCAGAGATGCTGGAAGGGCTGGAGCCCCTCTGCTGTGAGAACAGGCTGAAAGAGCTGGTGGAGGTTCAGCCTGGAGAAGAGAAGGCTTCAGGTAGACCTTAAGACCCCTTTCCAGTCCCTAAAGGGGCTCCAGGAGAGATGAGGGACTCTTGATCAGGAAGAGGAGCCATTGGATGAGGGGGAGCTGTTTTACACTAAAGAGGGGAGATTTAAATTAGCTATTAGGAAGAAATTATTTACTCTGAAGGTGGTGAGACCAGAGAAGTTGCGGATGCTCCATTCCAGAAAGTGTTCAAGGCCAGGTTGGATGGGACTTTGAGCATCCTGGTCTGGTGGGAAATGTCCCTGCCCAGGGCAGGGGGTGGAACGAGATGATCGTTAAGGTCCTTTCCAACTCAGAGCATTCTATGATTATATGAAGCAAGCTTGGTGGATGTCAAAAGGAATTTTGCATTCCTTTGCATTACCAGATTACACAACAAAACAAACGTTCTGCAGTTGTGGGGGAGCCAAACACAGCAAAGTGACAGTGCAGTGAATAGCTTTGCCCAGCAGCAAACTAGAAAAGCTGCACTTATGTCTCCTTCAACAATAAACACAAGAAAACACAAACACACAGGAGGCTGCAAAAGCAGCAACAACAGTAGCACAAAAGGTAACTCAGTTCCAGTACCCAGCTCACATTCACCCTCTGCATTGCTCGGCAGAATTGTGTGGCTTAAAGTAAGGTCAACTCTGCTGCTTGTTCTACATCCTGCAGGCCAGTTTACAAGCATATATAGTTCATATATAAATTAAAAGTTTATACATATATATAATAGTTTATAAAGCAACCACACAAGTCTGCCTGGGAAGAAACTTTTATTTAAAAAACAAACAAAAAACCCCCACAACCCCCCCCCTGAAACAGCCTCCCTCCATAGCCCGTGACTGTGCCTCAGAGCAGGGCTAGGAAAGACTTCCTCCTCCCTTGACCTCAGATGCCCTTTGCCCATGGCAAGGCTGGGAAGGGGATGGAAAGTGCCAAGTGTTAAGGTGCTGAGAAACTTGATGTTTCTAGTCTCTCAAGTGCTGTTGGCCTGTTCCTGCTCGAAGAGGGCCATGGCTAAATGAGAGCGGGACGCGAGTCCTTCCAAGTTGCTAAGCACACAGCGATGGTATAACTCCTCACTAAGCCGGGGATTGCAGCTCCTAAGTGCGTATTTCTGCACTAACCCCGGCTCCACAGCCCTAAATAGGTGCAGACCAGAATAGTGGAGGAAGACATCAAACACCTCCATGCTCTCCAGCACCTCGTCTCGGTCTAGGATATCAGCTGCAAGCTTGGTGCGTGCTGTCATATAGTCAGAGTTATAAAAGCAGGCCTCAGCAAAGGAATGTCTGTCAAAGTGCCCGTCCCTCAGGAAGTCGGTGCTGGAGGAAGCCGTCTGCTCACCACGGTACACCAACGCAGGGTTGAACTCTTGGAAATGCACTGGGAAAAAGACCTGCCAATTGCTGATAGTATTCATGCGGCAGCGGTTCAGGAACTCCATGTTGATTTCTGTCCAGACACTGGCCAAGAAGAATAGTGTATCCACAGGGTGCTTCTTTGAAACTATATCCATGAGTTTCACTTGTGATGGCACCTCAGTCTTAACACTAATCCAGGGAATTTTAACTTCTGCATAGCGTTTCTCCAGCTCTCCTACCATGGCTTTGACTCCAGCAAAAACATCTACCTGACTGACTCGCTGGGCATCATAGGGGTTGTAGATGAAAAGCAAAGTCAGCAAGGCGTTATCATGCGTGTCCAGTGTGTTCATAGCAAACATATCCAGGAAGTTTGCAACAAAATCCAGGTCCTGGACGGTCAAGGGAAGCACCAGCTGCACTCGCGTGGCCTCTGTCACATACGGCATAGGAATAATTTCCACCTTGCTTAAGGGCCGCACCAGGCTCACTCGTTTGGCCAGAACATGGCTGTGGCCCTTTTGGGTGACTGCCTCCAACAGCAGGTCCAGTGTATATTCCATGCCCCGTGTGGGGTCAAACCGCCGGTAGCCGTTCAGCAACTGCCGCTTGCTGAAGCGGAGCAGAGGCTGGTAGCGACTGTTCAGTTGCTCAAGTGCTGACTCAATGATTTCACTGACATCTGCTTTGCTGGCTCCAGAGAGCTCGCACTTGGGGGAGCCATCAGGACAGGAGAAGAGGTGCTGCTCAGTGAAGTAGTCCCAGCTGATTACCTCAAAACGTGACTTTGGAAGAAATGGGGCATTAATGCCCACAGGCCATGTCAAGCCTCCCTCACCTGCAGGGGTCAATGATGTCAGGTTCCTGATCTGCATCTGTGCAAAGAGAGAACGGATACCGATACCGACCACTTCCTCAAAGAGGCACAGTCTGTCTCCCACCCAGTCCTGCCTCACCACCTAGAGCTGTATCTTGGTAGTGTCACACCAGTGGTTTTGGATAACACGGCGTCGGAAGTGCAATTTCTGAGACACAGGACTATACCCTGTGTCTAGCTGATGGCGGCCTACAGAAGCAACAATCCTCCTTCACTGTCTTAAAAGAAAAGGATACCTATTTGGTCAAAGAGTTTTCAAAGATACCCCTCACCACACACCTGGAGGTCCTGAATCTCCTGGTAAGTTCTGTCCAGCTGGATCCTGCTGAAGTGCTTGTGCAGCCGGTACATCAGGGTCATGTCGGAAACAGGGTGCACAGCAAGAGCTGCTTGGAACTCCTCCTCTTCCTCCTTCTCTGGCTCAGTATTTTTGGCCAGTTCATAGGTGTGATAATGCTGGCCCTGAAGTGGAGAAAAGCCACAAAGCCTAACATGGAACTTGAGTTCACAGAGAAGCCTTCCCTCACCCAGATATGCATTTGCCCCCCCTTCCACGCTGACTGCAATACCCAGAGACGAAAACGGAAGACTTGTCCCCACCCACCCGAGCCCTCAAACTACACAGAAACATACGATAGTTTAGGTTGGAAGGGACCTTTAAAGGCCATCTAGTCCACCCTCCCCTGCAGCAAGAGGGACAACTTCAACTAGAAGGGATTGCTCACAGCCCCATCCGACCTAGCCTTGAATGTTTCCAGGAATGGGGCAGCCAGTACCTCCTCCAGGTAACCTGTATCAGTGTTTCACCACTCTTACTCTGAAACATTTCTTCCTTATATATAGGTTAAATTTTCCCTTCTTTAGTTTAAAACCACTACCCCTTGTGCTACCGCAATAGGACCTGCTAAAAAGTTTGTCCCCATCTCTCTTATAAGCCCCCTTTAAGTACTGAAAGGCTGCAATAAGATCTCCTCAGAGCCTTCTCTTCTCCAGGCTGAAGCCCCCAACTCTCTCAGCCTGTCCTTGCAGCAGAGGGGCTCCAGCCCTCCCAGCATCTCCGGGGCATCCTCTGGTCCGGAGGCTCTGACAGGTCCCTAATTCTTCTGATGTTGGTGGCCCCAGAGCTGGAGGCAGCACTGGGGGAGGTCTCCCCAGAGTGCAGTAGGGGGGCAGAATCCCTCCCTCACCCTGCTGGCCACACCGCTAGGGATGCAGCCCAGCATGCGGGGGGGTTCTGGGCTGCCAGCGTACGTTGTCGGCTCATGGCCAACTCTTCCATCCCCAGCACCCCCAAGTCTTCCTCAGGGCTGCTCTCCACCCCTCCATCCCTAGCCTGTGATGGGACCAGGAACTGCCCTGACCCAGGTGGGGGACCCTGCACTTGGCCTTGTTGGACCTCATGAAGTTCACACAGACCCACTTCTCCAGCCTGTCCAGGTCCCTCTGGGTGGCATCCTATCCCTAAGGCGTGTCACTGCACCACTCATCTTGGTGTCACCCACAAACTTGCTGAGGGTGCCCTCGATACCAAGTCTGTGTCACTGATGAAGATATTGAATGGAACTGGTCCCAGTACAGATGCCGTAGGGGACACCACTTTCCCGCTTGCGTCTTGGTCATTGCATCACCAATGTGCCCTTTATCTGACCTCCAAAACCTCTGGATCAGCACCTACTAGTAGGCTGACAATTAAATACTGTTTGTGTTCTCTCTCCCCTGACATCTCAGCTTTGATTTTGGGCCTCCCCAGTGCTGCTTGCCACACCACACAGCCCTTTCCTTCTGTGTAACTCACAGCAGAGGCTCACAAAAAAGTCCCTTTGCTTTGCAGCACAGAATTGGTAAGACCACGGGTCCTGCCAGGCTTAGCTAACAAAAAACTCGGAGAAGGGAGGTAGTACCTGGAGCTGGGAAACACAAGCGATGCCAAGGAAATCAATGATGCAACGTCCCAGCCATTCATCTGGCCGCACGCTGAGGATCTCATTGCGACAGCTGTCCAGGTGCGGGTGGAGCTTGAGCAGCAGGCTGCGGGAGATCAGGTAGCCAAAGCCACCGTGACAATAGCGGGCCTGCTCATCTCCCCCAATAAACTCCTCTGCTCGTCCCAGATAGACATCTTGGTTAATACTTAGGTGCGTCACCAGAGCCTTGACCTGTTCGGCCTGGGCATAGGTATCATCCTGCATGATGTAGAACCAGTCATAGTCGGAACCAAAATGCTGATGGATATAGTGCATGGTCTCATACATAAGCCAAATGGGCCGCTCGTCCCCGTGGGCCACCAGCACCATGCCATGAGGCACCTTGGCACTGCGCAACCCTGTGAAGTACAGCAGGCGTGGGAAGTGGTGGGCTACCGTCTTGTTCACGGCCACTGCCAATGTATTCAGGGTAGCCTTAGAGGTCAGCACAGCCACAAACAGTCTCTCGTGGAATCCCAATTCTGTCTGTATGTAGCGAGTTCTGTAAAAGAAGGACATACCTACATGACAAAAGAGCTGGATGAGAAAATGCAGAAGATTATTGTAACTTGGGATAAGTCTTTATCTGCTCTACCAATGATGAAACAGCTAAGCCTAAAAGTAGAGCTTTAAAAGAAGACTCACTAGTAAAATCCTGCTCTGTAGAAACACTTGCTTCTTTCAAGTAAACTATAATCTCACATCATTTACTTGAGACAGTACACTGTGCTAGTGTATGAAAACAAATAAAAAATACAGAGCTAGCAAACTGCACATTACATAAATTATTCTTAATCACTCAAAATTTTCTCGATGAATAGACTGGTTAAAAAAGTTTTGAAGAACAATTTATCATATCCTATTAGACACAATAATAAAAGAAATATTCTCAATATTCCTCCGTGTTTCTATTGCCCTTAGACACTTATCTTGCACACCTTTAAGGTAAGAATCTTAGCAACTGCCTTGAGCATTGTGCCGTTTCTACATAAGGCTTTTCAAACAGAATATTCCACCTTGAACCTGTTAACTCACTGGAAGATTCAGAACCCCAACCACCATACACATAAGACTAGTAGCCTCGAAGGAAAGCCTGGCAGATTTTACCTGAGAACTTTTTTGTAAGGCTTGTTGGGGTCTCTGTAGTACGGGACAATCCTGGGCCTGAAGTCCTCGTGGCCCGGGCCCGGCCGTCCATCCGCCGCCTCTAGCCGCGCTCCGCCAGCACGGGCCCCGGGAGGCCCGGCCGCCCCCGGGCACTGCTCCTCGCCCCCGCCCTGGCTCCAGGACGCGCGCAGCAGGCTCAGGCTGCAGCCCAGGGAGAGGCCCAGGACAAGCGGCAGGACGGGCCGCAGCGCGGCCAGCAGCGCTGCCAGGCGCATGGCAGCGGCGGGGCCGGCCTCCAGCCGCGGCGCGGTGCGGTACGGTCCTGAGCGGGGGAAGGGGGGCGGACGGGAGGACAGCCGTAGGCCCGCTAGGCCCGAAGGGGGCTCACGGGGCCGCAAGGGCGCTCGGGGGGTCGGCGACCACGGGACATCGCCGGCACTGGGGCGGCGGCGGGCCCCGCAGGTTAGTGGCCGAAGGCCTCTCTCCTCTGCGGGGCGGCGGCGGCCTGGAACTCGGGACCGGGTCCGCGGGGGCAGACAGCAGCCCCCGCCCGGCCGTGGTCGCGCCGCTGCCACCTCAGCCACGGCATCGCCACCCTGGCGCGCTTCCGCTTCCGCTCCCCGCTCTGTGGTGCCGCGGCGGCCACTCTGTCTAGCGACACCGCCGCCTCTATGGTACCCCTGCGCAGTCACGTCGCGCGCCGGCCCCTGCCCGCGGCGGGCGCCGGAGGCGGGACGCGGGGCCGGCGCTGGCGCGAGAGGCGCAATGCACGCCGGGACGGGGAGTGCCCGCCGGCCGGCGGCGCGCGGTAGCTGCGTGAGTGCGGACTCCAGCTCCCAGGGCCGCGCGGGCGCCCGGCGTCGGTGACGCTCCGCGCCTTGATTGGCCGCTGCTGTGAGGGGGCGGGGCGTGCGCACGCGGTAGCAGCTGTCCTGTTGCGACAGAAGGAAAGCGCGGAGCCGCCGGTGCGGGCCGGGCCGGTGCGGGTCGGGCGGTGGGGAGGGAGGGGAGGGGAGGAGGGGCGAGGCGGGGCGGGGCGGGCCGGGCCGGGCCGGGCCGGGCCGGTCCAGAGTGGGCAGTGCGGCGCGCGCTCGCGCGGGCGGCCGGCCGGCCTTCAGGCAGACCCGGCGGCGCCGCGTGCTCCGGGCCGGAGCGGGCGGGGCGGGGAACCAGGGCGGGGCGGCCCGGGGCGGATTGGCGCGGCCTAACGGTGCCTGTCGCCCCTCCGCCGCAGCCCCTCAGCCGCGCCATGCCCTCGGACCTGGCCAAGAAGAAGGCGGCCAAGAAGAAGGAGGCAGCTAAGGCCCGGCAGCGGCCGCGCCGGGCCCCGGAGGAGAACGGCGATGCCGGGACGGAGCCGCAGGAGGTCCGGCCCCCGGAAGCCAACGGAACGTCACTGCCAGGTGAGAGACGGTCCCGCCGGGACGCTGGTTTCTCGTATCCGTGCGCCTCCGGCAGGGACCCCTCCTGGCGGGGGGACCTGGCGGCCCCCAGGTTCCGGTGCTGGGAGCGCCCAGGCAGGGCTGTTGCCACTCGGTATCGCCCACGGCTGAGTGAACCGGGACGCCTGTGCCTCTTCGGCTGAAGTACCTGGCGGGTACGGGCTTGTGCTGAACGGGGCGCTGCAGCGGCTGCCGTTAGGGCCGGTTTGAGCCGGTGGGACAGCGGTAACGGTGTGTGGTGTCTCGCCATAGACCGGGCAGGCGAAGGGTTCCCTACGCCCTCGTTGAGGCTGGCAGGGTGAAGGCGGAGCATGTCCATGGTGTCTTCCCTCTCAAACAAATACTGTCCCCACCTTCTGGTAGTTGATGCCCAGACCTATTTGTGGCTTTTTTGGAGGGGTTGTTTGTTTTGGTTTTTTCCTGCTGCAGGAACCACTGTAGCGTCTGAATTCTCCCTGTTCTTACCGATATTGCTATGAGTCTCTGTCCAGCTCTTTTTCTGGGACATTCCTGCTTTGCGGAGACTAAGAGCCTGGCTGTCTTAATGAAAGACGCTTTGTCAACAAAGAGCTGTTGGCCTCCCTAAAGGAAACAGGCGAGGTAAAGTTTACAGAGAGGCAGTTTATTGTCTGTCCTGATTTCAGCTCCCCGCAACCCGTAGGCGGTTGGGCACGCAGGTTTTATCCGGGCTCATCCCACGGTGCGTTGTTGTAAGCGGCGCTCGGTGAGTCGCACAGAGACCCGGGGCAGCACCGGCACGAGGGTCTGAGGGCGGGCGGGGGGGGGGGGGGGGCAGTATCCCGGGGTCCCAAGGCCCCCTCGGGGCGCTGGGGGCGGCAGGGAGGGCGGGCCGGGACCGCAGACCAGGCCCCGCCGCTGCCCGATCCCCACCGCGACCCCCGGCCGCTCTGGGCCACCCCGGCCCCGCCCGCCCGGGCCCCACCGGCCAATCAGCGCCCGCTCCCCGTTCATTTGCATACCGCCCTCCTATTGGTGGAGGCGGGCTGATCCGCAGAGTCTCCCTCCGCTGATGGCAGTGTGGCACTGCCCGCCCGGTGTCCCTCCGCCGGCCGGGAGATGCTGCGGGGCCGGGAGGGAGGGGGCGTCCCCCGGTGCAGACAGCGGCGGGCGGGCGGGCTGCGCGGGGAGGGAAAGGCGTATTTCTTATTGGCGGCTCCCTGAGGAATAATGGCACGTCAAGGATCAGCCTGCTTTGCCCCCTTCGCTCCTGCGGCTTGCTCGTTTGTGTGACCCCGCGCGTTCGGAGGGTCCCGTGTGGTTCCCCGTCAGTGCAGCGGCCGTTCCTGGCTCCTTGGCTAAAGCCCGTCTGCCTCCGGGATTAGAGCGGTTTTGCCGGGGCTGCCAGCTGGTGACAGTCTCCCTCGTTGCCCTGAACGCCAGCTCCCTGCTCAGAGCACCTGGGGCATTGCCGAGACCCTTTGTGCCAGTTCCTTGTTCCAATGGCACTGAAGGTAACTTGGAGCTGCAGCAGCAGATCAGTGTGATGGGGAAGAATTGCTTCTCCTGTGGGAGGAAAGGTCGAGGGGGGCACGCGTATGGACACGTTAGCCTTTTAAAAAAATTGTTAGGGCCGATTCCAATGCTGCTGCTTCTTTTCTTCTCTCAGCTTTCCCTTCATTGATTTTCTAGCCAAGTTCTCTTTTGGCCTGCCCTGTCCTTAAGCTGGCAAGCAATATTTTGTAGGTTCTCTTCCCACCCCAGCCAGCCCTTCCTGCAGTGAGTAGGAGTATCCGTCATACTGGGGTAACAGACTAGCTGTTCTGGCTGCTCGCTTAGTCCCAATGGTCAGATTTTATTTAGAGAGCAGGTGGAAGTTCCTGTTGGACCACATATACCCATCTACGAAGCTGAAAAGCTGAGTGTCACAGTCTCTGGGCCTCCTCGGTGATTCTGTAGAAATGGGGATATGGGAGCTGTTTTTGTGATCGTGGGCCTGTTGGTACGGGGGCTTTTGGCTTCCCTTGTATTTGTAAATCAGTAACACTCCTGTTCTGTCTCTGCATATAGAGGTAGATGCTCTTACAAAGGAGCTGGAGGACTTTGAATTAAAGAAAGCTGCCGCCCGAGCTGTGACAGGAGTGCTGGCATCCCATCCCAATAGCACTGATGTCCACATCATTAACCTCTCGCTGACCTTCCATGGCCAGGAGCTGCTGAGTGACACAAAGCTGGAGCTGAACTCTGGGAGGCGATATGGCCTGATTGGACTCAATGGGATCGGTAAGATGTGGAGCACAGTGATGTGGCCTTCTTGGAGCTTGGTGAAGGTTCTGTGCTGCTGAGAAGCTGGGCAGATGCAGGTGGAAAATGCTGAAAACCAGAAAGAAGGCGGTTAGCCTGTTTCCATTCTCCCATCTCCATGCTCAGGAAGGGGAATTGCTAGGATTGCTGGTAGAAGTATGAGGTTGCTGTCTGGCTTTGGACTGTGCATTTGAATTTGTTATGGTGGAGAACCGGGTGAGCTGTCTGGGATCTGTGTATCTGGCTGATTCATGTTTGCAGGATTTGTTTAGCAGTGTCAAAAAAAAACCCAGCGCTGATGCTATTGGTCAAAGAAATTGCACAGTGTGGAGAAGCAGGGTGTTTGTCTGGCTTGAATGGGAAAACAACTGTACAATCCCTGGAGAAGACAACACTACATGGAGAGATGCAGAATATGGGTGTAATTGAAGGAGTGCTAGTAAGATTTACCAGCTGGTTTAACTCTCAGGGAAACACTTAGGTTCTGGAGTGATGAGTGCGTTACTTTCCTCTATGCTAGAAGAGAATATTTTTAGAGTCTGGGGTCCTGGTGAGTCAGCAGGAAGTATACAGCGGAGATAAAAGTCCCTAAATCCTGGCAAAGGCTGAACTGCAGTGTTTTCCAAAGAGCTGCTTCTTGTCTTAATCCTGTCCTTGGGGTGCTGAGCCTTAGCTGGGAGGGCAGCCTGTTGCAGTGAGGGAGTAGGCTCTGCTGTGTCTCTAATTCTTCTGGCCTCTTGGGAAAGAAATTCCAAGGGATTTTTCTGGTGTTGGAAAGGGAGGGATTCAATGGGATCTGACTGCATCTTGTCTGTTTCTCTGTGACATTGCATCTCACCCAATCCAACAATTAATTGTGGAGTGTCTGTCTGCACACAGGGAAATCCATGCTTTTGTCAGCTATTGGGAAACGAGAGGTGCCCATCCCAGAGCATATTGACATCTATCACCTGACCCGAGAGATGCCTCCCAGTGACAAGACCCCCCTACAGTGTGTGATGGAGGTGGATACAGAGAGGGCCATGTTAGAGCGAGAGGCGGAACGTCTGGCTCATGAAGATGGTAAAGCTTCTCAGAGTCCCTGTGGACAAGGGACACTTCATACATTTCCCTCCCTGCCAAAGAATAGGTCTTATTTGGGTTCCTTGGCAGAGTTTTTACATGTTATGGCACCTATTTCCCCGAGCTGCCTTGCGCTACTTGAAAAGTCCTGTGGGATTACACTTCTTTGGATGGAATTATTCCAAGCAGCTTTGTAAGAATTGTCTCATGCTTGGGAATGGAGGGGGCTTAATAGTGGTAAAGCAGATGGACTGTGAGCTTTCCCAGCTGTACAGAGGTGCAGCTGAGAGCCCTTTCTTGGTAGAAGTGCTGACAGGCATGCTCTCTTTCAGCGGAGTGTGAGAAACTCTTGGAGTTATATGAACGTCTGGAGGAGCTGGATGCTGACAAGGCAGAAGCACGGGCCTCGCGTATCCTTCATGGCTTAGGCTTCACACCAGCCATGCAGAGGAAGAAGCTGAAGGACTTTAGTGGTGGCTGGCGAATGAGGGTGGCTCTTGCTAGGTGAGTGGTATACCGCCTGCTGCCTCACAGAAGAATGGCTCCCTGACTCTGCAGAGCCACAGTTCTAAGACCGCAGAGCAGAGCTGAGAGGCTTTGGGTTACCTGCATTTACCCTGTGCTGTCATCTCCCCTCTCTTTTCAGAGCCCTCTTCATTCGGCCTTTCATGCTGCTGCTCGATGAGCCCACAAACCACCTTGACCTGGATGCCTGTGTGTGGTTGGAGGAAGAGCTGAAAACGTAAGCGTGAAGGAGCTTGCTGCTTCTATGGGTTGTGCTTTTCTGCTGGAATATCATGTCAGCACATGTGCAAGTGCTACAGGAATAGCTGTTTATAGTTCTCGTAGCTACATAACTATAGTGCAGTATCAGTGGCACCACGTGTCTACAGAGGGATTCTTGATGCAAGAGACAAGAAGAAATGCTCTGAAGAAATGAGAAATACTGGTTTACTTAGCAGGCCACTTAAACAGTGGCCTGGTTAAGGCCACTTCCTTGAAAGCCAGGAGCAGCCCTGGCAGCCTATGCACCAACACCTTGTACGTGCCAGTAGCGTGAGCTTTCCAGACCTGGCTTCCAGCTCACTATTCTGCATGTTGTTCCTCTGTTTTCACAGAACTTCAGTGTCCGTGCAGGTTTCATCTTGTTCTAATATGTCTGGTGCCTGTTTTTCATAAACAAGGGTAAAATGTTAAGGCTTAAAGCAAAAAGTTTAGGAATAGTTATGAAGCTTAGGTTATCTGGATTCTGCATTTAAAAGAACTGTGAGAAGGACTTTTCATTTGCAGAGGTTTTCCCATCAGCTTTGTCAGTTGAACCTTTTGCGTGCTTGCTTTAGAAGTCAGATGTTTTAGGGAAGTAATGTGAACCCCTCTTTTTTGGGGAGGCTTTACTCAGTCATTTTACAGGTTTGAAGCAGAGCTAGGCGTAGCATACCTAACAGATGGTACTCTGCACTGAGGTGAAAGTATGCAGCAACGGCTGAAACTTCTTAGAAGTGGAGTCAGTTGCATCAGCAGCACTAGTCCTCTGTCACAGCTCAACTCCTTGTCAAGACTGTCTTATGATGAAGAGTGTTTTAGCATGATGAAAGGTGTTTGCAGTATTTGCTTACTGCAGCTAATTGTAGCTAATTTACTCCAGATTTCCCAAAGCATCTCCAGGGCTGTTATCTTTGTTCTTAATGCGATTGTAGGTGAGAGGTCTGGTGTGTGTAAATCCTTTGTCACCATCAGGGTCAACGAGCAAGAACTCTTTTCCTAGCTTAGTCTCTGATAACTTATGTGGTGCCATAGGTTCAAGCGGATCCTTGTGCTGATATCGCACTCCCAGGACTTTTTGAATGGTGTCTGCACCAACATAATCCACATGCACAACCGGAAACTGAAGTACTACACGGTGAGTAAATGGTGCCCTGCACAGCCAACAAAAACAGAGGAACTGTTCTCAGGGTCATGTCTGATGTTCTGTGGTCTCTTTCTAGGGAAATTATGATCAGTATGTGAAGACTCGCTTGGAACTAGAAGAAAATCAAATGAAACGATTCCACTGGGAGCAAGATCAGATTGCTCATATGAAGGTATGTGCCCAGCTGCTTGAACATCTTTCTGCCCATGCAGGTGGGCATCCCTGCACCTCTTCAACCTTGTTACTGTGGCTTTCGGCTAACTCTGTGTTCTGTTGCAGAATTACATTGCACGATTCGGTCATGGTAGTGCAAAGCTGGCCAGGCAAGCTCAGAGCAAGGAGAAGACCCTTCAGAAAATGATGGCTTCTGGCTTGACAGAGAGAGTCGTGAATGATAAGGTAGGATAAGACATGGGATTGCACCTAGAGATCAGCATTGGAAACATGGGCTAGGTAAGCAGACTGATCTTTAGCCAACAGCAGCAACAGCTGACATAGCTGGGAACAAGAATGGTCTACCCTTCTTGATGCCAAGGGTGACTGTACTGAAGATAGTGTAATGCAGAAGAGTGGAAAGAGGAGTAATTTTGTAGGGGAAAGGAGGAGATTTGTCAGATCTATAAGGCTATTTTGCAGACACAGAAATCAGAAATGAATGTCTAAGGGTTGGAGAAGACGGGGGAGGGTGCCCAGAGCAACTCTTACTTGTTTGAAGAGTATAAGACCACATTTGTTTCAAGGGGAAAGAGATAGGGAGTCATTAACCAGCAGATGAGCTTGTAAGCAACTAATCAGAATCAATCTGTGAGTGAGTTGCTAGAGGGGCTCATAAAAAGTCATACTCTGGTGCCATGGTCTACAGATGATGTTTGTAGTGAGCCATGGTTATACCAGAAGAACTGGGTTGTCTCATGCTCCAGGGTGTCTAACAAGTGGATATTCTGTGTTAACAGACTTTGTCATTCTATTTCCCACCCTGTGGGAAAATTCCCCCTCCAGTCATCATGGTGCAGAATGTCAGCTTCAAATACACCAAGGATGGGGTGAGTATGGGAGTGTGTGTGGGCTGTGTGGAGATTACTTGTGTCCCTGCCTTGTTTGGGAGCGTGAGGCTTTTGGCTGAGCTTTCTGGCCAGGCTGCAGCATATGACGAGTGCATCAAACTTCTTGGCAGTGTTAATGCTGAGTCTGCTCAAGTCAGAGCATTACGGGGGCAGCATGGAGGTTCTGGGTAAGGCGTAATATGTGTCATGATATTTGTGGTTTGCAGCCATGGATCTATAATAACCTGGAGTTTGGGATTGACCTGGACACCCGTGTAGCTCTTGTTGGACCCAATGGAGCCGGAAAGTCAACACTGCTAAAACTGCTGACAGGAGAGGTACCTACCCTGTCGACCTATTCTGGACCTTTATCCTTGTGGTAGTTTTCAACAAAGCAGCATGCACTTGCTGTAGCACCCCAATCAGGCCTTGGAAATCCTTTCTGCAATATAGGGCGCTTTTTTTCTCATATTACTTGTTTAGGCTTCCTCCTCTGTGCCAGCGCAGAGATGGCTGGATTTTATATTTCTAGCATACAGCAAAAGGAGGAATTTCCTGGTGAAATGTTTTTCTCTTCTTTTTCTAGCTGCTGCCCACAGATGGGATGATTCGCAAGCATTCACATGTGAAGATTGGTAGATACCACCAGGTACTCCCTACAGCAGCCACTGGGACATGAAATGCTGAGGAAAAAGCCGTTTGGAATGAGGAATCTTGCTCCTCTGTTTCTCCTTCTAAGGCTCCTCCACTGCTCCTTTTTGTGCCTGGAGATGGGGGAAGGAACTGTTGGCTGAATGGCCTCTAGGAGATGTTCTTACCCTGAAAAGAGGGTTGCTGTGGTCCTTTCTGTTTAGCCTCTCACCTTTTATGGGAGAGACGGTCGCCTTGTTCTTGGTGGTGGACAAACCTGCTGCTCTGAAGCTTTCTCCTGAAATGGAGACTCGTTCCATAATAGTTCAGCACTTTGGCTATAGTATGAGTGGGGTTGTTAGCTCTTGCGTTCTGCTGCTCAACTGGTACCAGAGGGGTGCAAGGGGGGGGGGACACGACACTTTTGGCCTGCACAGCCTGAAGCTGAGTTTTCTTTTCTACCAGCATTTGCAAGAGCAGTTGGACTTAGACCTCTCACCCCTGGAGTACATGCTGAAGTGCTACCCAGAGATAAAGGAGAAGGAGGAGATGAGAAAAATCATTGGCAGATATGGTCTGACAGGGAAGCAGCAAGTGAGTATGAGCTGTTCATTGGCAGATATGGTCTGACAGGGAAGCAGCAAGTGAGTATGAGCTGTTAGGTTTGCTTTTTGGTCATTAGGAAAGAAGAGCTGCTGCAGTTTCTGTTGCTGTACTGATGTCTGATAGCTTTTTCCATCTCTTGACTTGGGAATATTTCAATTGTAACTTAAATTAGTTTGCTTATTTCTTATCTGTGAGATGAATACCAGCCAGAAATGAACTGGGAGCGGGGAGACTTGCTTCAGAGTAGAGGGCAGGATCACCAAGTGTGCTTAAGTGTAAAGATGACATGTTCCTATACTTCATAGGTCACTGATGAGAAGTTATCCACATCAGTGTAGTTCAACGTTGATGTTTACATTGTTCTTCCCCATTTGTCATGTCAGAAGTTGAGAGAAGTCTTTGTGGTTGTGGCAGGATGCAATGAGCACTAGTCAGACCTCAATTGTCTATCCTTTGGAACCTTTAATGCAAGCTGGGTCTTGCTATGGGCACTCCTTCCTGGAATTCCCTTGTTCTGTTGGTGAGAGAAGCTTAGTCTAGGTATGAGCCTTGCAAAATGTTGTCCTCTTGTGTCATGTAGCTATTGGAAACAGTGTGAGATCTGCGTATTTTGTGATCAGGGTGGCAATCTAAGTTTCCCGGCAGTGCTGTGAACAGTCTGTGTTTGTCAGGTGAGCCCCATCAGGAACCTCTCGGATGGGCAGAAGTGCCGCGTGTGCTTTGCCTGGCTGGCCTGGCAGAATCCTCACATGCTTTTCTTGGATGAGCCCACCAACCACTTGGACATAGAAACAATAGATGCTCTGGCAGATGCTATCAATGACTTTGAAGGAGGAATGATGCTGGTCAGCCATGACTTCAGACTCATTCAACAGGTAAGAAAAGTAGTGGATTTTTTCAGAGCAACAATTACCTTTCTAATGTTTTAAGTAATTAAAATAAGTTATTTTCAGCTGACTGGCTCTTACTCTTCCCAAAAAGATGTGCGAGTGAAAAAAATCACTGGAACCACTGGAATCAATTCCTTTGCCATGTTCATGTGAATCAATTACTGAGCTAGCCTAGGAAAACTTTAGGTATTTGAAAGAAAAAACAACAACCAAAAAAAGAAAACAACCCCCTACAAAACCCTAGAAGTGAAAAATCAGTGAAATGAAAATCATGACACAGTGTGGAGGCATTAACTGTATTTTTTTAAATGGTACTGGAGTACTCCTAGCACAATTTTATATGACTCACATTGCACAGGCAAATGAAATTGTGCCACCTACACACAGGTGTCAAATGCTGATTTATCAGCTTTGTTTTGTCTGCAAGTTCAGGTCTAATTTTATTTTACAGATCCAAGTAGTTCAAGTCAAGAACTACTTTCTTCAGCTCCCAATTTAGCAGGAAATTCTTTCCAAAGAAATGTTGAGGGGTGAAGAATTTTTAGTTCTAAAATCTTGCATAAATTATGCAGAAAACACCAGGTAAGAGATTTCACTGCAGATACTTTTCTTTGGTAGTTGAAGTGTGAAAGTTATTAAACTCTCTTCTTGCCAGACTTCAAAGAGTAGAATTTGGTAAATTTTACAATTTTGGTAAAGTTATAAAATGCTGTACAGTAAACATCTCCTCCCTGTGTGCTTGCTTTCAGGTTGCACAGGAGATCTGGGTCTGTGAGAAGCAGACAATCACAAAGTGGCAGGGCGACATCCTCGCCTACAAGGAGCATCTCAAGTCAAAGCTGGTGGACGAGGATCCGCAGCTCACCAAAAAGACACACAACGTGTGAGCTCCGGAGCAGTCGGTCGGGTGCTCCTGATGGAGACTGATGGTGGCCAATGTGACTTGCCCACCGGCTGACAGAACGGGACTCTGCTGCTCTCTCCGTGGCTGTGTTCTAGGATTGCTGCAATACTGCTTCCCCTTGACTTGCCTTGCACCTCTGTATCTGGACAGATCTCTTCTCTCCTGATCTGGCTACGTTTGGGCAACCATTGCCATATTCAGATGATGTCCCATCTGAGCCAGGCCTTGGACTCTCATGCTCTGGGGCTGTGGCCGTGGCAGGTGGGGTCTGAGCTGCAGTGGTACAGAAGCGGAGACCCCAGCCCAGCTTCTCCTGCCTCTTCCTTCCCAATTTCTGCTTCAGTTTAGATACTTCACTTCAAACTCCTCTGACCTTGGTTTGTTTTTAACTATTATTTAACAGTGTAATAAACAGATCTGTCTGAGAATCCATCAGTCAATAAAGAGGGAAGAACAGTCTTGTTGTTTTGTGAGCTGTGGTAGTTACTGGGCCATTGCAGGGACAAATCAGCTGGTGACGAGCTTTGAGTAAGGAGGCAGAGCCCTTTCTTCTGTGGTGAGGGTTCGGTTCTTCAGTGCTACCAGAGCTGTAAGCAGAACTTGTAGGGTGCACAAAGTGGTGAGTACTGAGCTCTGGAGGTACAGAGCACTGAGCAGGATCCTCTCACCTGGGAAACCTCTGCTAATCGGATGAACACCGGGTTTTCCAGTTAGTGACAGAAGAGGGAGCAGCCACACGTGTTTTTTTACTGTTGTTCACAGAAACAACTTGAAAGGGTTCTGAGGATTGGAAGTTAGAGACAGAATGTAGATCTATAAAATACCTCTGTGTGTTCTCTACTATAAGAGAGTGGCTTAGGTCTATGCTTTTTCCTTCACCTGGAATTTTATGGGTCTAATAATGAGAGTCAATTATTTAGAATTTTAGGATTACGAGTTAGTTGTTCCTTGCAGGTTTAACTAAACAAAACTAATAAACTAAAGCTAGTTTAATGTTTATTTTTGTTCTTAAATTTTTAGAAAAGTTGGTGTTTAAACCTCACCCTGTGCCACAGAGCTTGAATAAAAAACTTTTTTTTTGTGTACTTTTAAAAACATTTAAAAGGCACTAAAAAAAAAGGAAACCAAGCCAAATAGCTTACATTCATGAGTTACCTTTTCAATTACTCCTGACACCTGAGAATGGCTGCACTGGGCATGGGAAAGGTTCATCTAGCCCAATAACCTGTTCCAACAGTACATATTGACAGGCAAATTGAAGAATAGGACCAATATGTGGTAGTTGTATTTTCTCAGATGCTGACTGTCTGTGGCTCTAAGAGTCAGTATTTCCTTTTTTTTTTTTTTTTCCCAAAGGGATCATCCAAGTTGTGACTGCTGCTATAGGAGCACTGCATATCATCCACAGGGCAAATGTCTCAGAGGGAGCCGGTTCCAATAGATAGTGCAGAACATTCAGGTTTTTCAGAGTTTTTAGCAATGATCTGAGAGGAAAAAAAAAAAGGTGTATTTTCTGAGAAAATAATGCAGATTAGTATAAATGCTGTTCAAGTTAATTCTGCAGAAAGTCTAGGTTGCATTGAAACGTTACTGAAAGGAATGTCCCACAGTGTAATACTCCGAAGTGCACAGACAGACAGTGACCAAGTAAAAACAACTGAGGGATAAGTAATTAGCGTAAAGGCTGATTGCTGCCACAAAAGTTTAAACAATAATAGATGAAGGCATTTCTTTGTTTCTTCTGCTCACTAGGTTTTAAAAAGAGTTGAAAAGGGCTGCAAAGTAGCTGTGAGAATAGCCTCAGGTAGGACCTCACCAGAGCTGCTGGTTCTGCTCTTCCTTACTCTTAGCAAAGATTTGGTGATGACTCTAGGCTACATTTCAGATCTGTGTAGCTGACAGCCACAATGGCAATAATAAACACGAGATATAATCTTAGACTGAGTTTTTTGAGAATGACAACTCCTGAGAAGGGCAAGGGAACATTGGGATGACAGCCAGCACAATGGACAGTAGTTGGAGAACTCTTGTAGCCATGTCTGCTGCTCTGAAAGAACTTCTCAGCTGCAGATGGGTCTCTGATTTAGCCACAGGTGCACGTTCAAAGCAAAACCAGCTGTAACTGCACCAGAGGTCACAGTTAGCAGGCTAGGACTTGTAAAATGGAATATATAAACATGCCTTATAAGGCTGGTATTTCAGCCTTGTGGTGGCAGTTTTTTAGACTACATGAAGGAGCTGTGACACACATTTCTCCTGGAGCACTGGTTCCTGTGAGAGGCAGCCACCAGCTGGGGCAGAAGCATTTTGAACTGTTTCGGCAAGGGCTTTTCTGATCATGCACAAAAGCAAAACTGTATCTAGATAAATTATGAGAATTGCTCTTTAGTTGCTAGGATGGTTATTTCTGTGACTGAAGTGGCCTAGAACCTCCGCACTGTTACTCTTGGTTGTGGTCCAAAAGAGGTTGGCTCTAACACAGCCACAGCCAGAAGTGGCAGATATTTCATGAAGTGCAGGGGTACGGGATTCCCTTCTCTGTGTGTTGTGAGTTGATCCACACACTGCAGAAATAGCACAAGGATGAGTCAAGCCCAGCACAAGCTTCCAGAATAGGCAGCCTCTAGCACGTGCAATCTAGGGAAGCAGATGGTAATTCCCCAAACCTGGGAGCTCAACTGTGACTGTGCTGCTCAGTGGATAAGCCTCTGCCCTTGCTGTACAGTGACTCCCCGTGGTTAGATCACTCACTGCTCCTTGTCCACCACAGGGCCTCCCTCTAACTAAGCATTTTGTCAAAATAACAAGCTGTGTGTGGATAACTGTCAGTGCCCGACAGAGCTGCTGCTGTGGAGAGATACAACAGGTCCTTCAGCGTGAGAGTGCCTTTGTGTGCGGGGACTGGTAGAAAAGGTACACCAGCCCCAGCTGCAGTAAATGGCCTCCCCAGCACAAAGATCTCGGCTGTTCACAGCTCTGTACATCAGTGGGTGGGTGGGGTGCACATCAGAGGGGGAAGCCAATGCACGGCCTCTTGCAAACCAGAAGCAGTGATGTTGCCTGCTCTGTATTTCCAGTATGGGTCATCCACTGACATCTCTTGGTGTTTGACATCACAGAATACATCACTCCTGTCCCCAGAAGGATCTCATCCCCCATATCTTCAGTCCGTTCCTCTTTGCAAATGTGTTGACGTGATCATTCCAGCCTGACCCAACTGACCACTGATGTTCCAGTTCTTGGGTGCAAGAAGCCCTTCTGTGATACTTAGACCCGGGTTGTCACTGTTGCACTGGGGATGGGTGATCATGATCCCACAAGGACAGGCCTGGAATAAAACTAAATTCTGCAAAAGCCTATCAGCTGTACAAGCACAGGCAGGGTGACTGATGAGCAGGTCTCCCAAGCTCAGTCCTTGGATGATGTGATTTACTAGGGATGTGCCAGTATAACGCGTGCCCCTGAGCAGGAGACAGTGCACGGCAGCACAGCAATACCAGCGTCTCCCCTGAACGTACACCCTCTTATGAAATATCTGTTGTGCTGTCTGCTAAAAGAATCCTTTTCTATCTAAAGGACAGAAAACCTTCTCTTCTTTGTTACTGCACGTATTTTTCCTGGCTTAACTAATTCCTGCATCGTGATTACTGTCACTAGTGTGATCACTGGTTTCTAGGATGGACCAAATCAAACTCAGGGTGTCAGCCCTCCCCCTCCCACTGCTGCCTCCTTCCCCTTGAGGGTCCGTTGTTCGCAGCAAGCAGAGCTCCCCAGAGCAGTTGGCAGAGACAGCGGGAGAAACACTGATCCACTGAACCAATCTTCCCTCAAGTTACCGAGTCTCCACTGACTGCCTTATCTGTTCCATAGCACTGGAGCAGTTCCACCCATTTGATTCTGGAAGTGATATCTGGGGTTCTCTGATTTACACCCTTCTACCAATGCAGGAAACCCCCTTTCACCAAAACCCTGGATAAACCTGGGAATAGCTCTTCTCTGGCACTTCTGTCCCATGTGAATGAGACACTACTGTATCTGCCCACCTCTTTGCACTTAAACTTTTTCTCAGGTCTGAGAGTTTAATTGAATCAGTTACTTACCACATCCCCTCAGGCCAGCTGTCCACCACTTAGTGCAAAGCAGAATCATGGGTTGCAGCTGTGTATTCGTCCTGCTCCTCAGGAGCTGCATCTGAGAGAGGTGAGGTTCTGTGCTATATAACCAGCCCCGTGCCCTCCTGGTTGCTCTACTGGAGGCTGAGATGAGTGCAGAAGCTGGGAAGAAGCGTGGTCATGGTCCCACCTCTGGGGACAGGAAGTCTAAGAGGAAGCCCAAGAGAAAGGAAACATACTCAATCTATATCTACAAAGTACTGAAGCAGGTGAGTAAATGTTCCTTTTCTGCTAAAAACTGCTTCATATGTAAAGTTACTTCTGGTCATTGTGTGTTAACCTTCCACCAAAGTGGAAGAAAAATCTGCTTTTTAGTAAGATGAAGAGTGAGTGTGTATGGCAGAGCCCCAGCTGAGTCTCAAAAGTGTGTGCATTCCTGGGGCAGGAGGCAAAAGATGGATCTAGATCAGAAAGGTTTTCCTAGAGAGAATAAGCTTTAGTGTGTGGCTCTGCCGAAAGAAATAATGGAGTAGAAGTCAATAGAGCAAGAACAGCTGTTGGTGGCCCTATGAGCAAGTATTAAATATTTCTGGTAAATTCTGTTAGGGAGATGAGAACAGTAATTTTGAGAGGTGGCCATGAGTTGTGCAGACCTTGGTTTCCTGCACAAGCCTGTGGGCAGGCCTTGGAGGCTGTGGGAACTTCTGTCCCTCACAGGGTTGTGCAGAGGCTGCTGCCAGCATGACCCCAAAGTAATCTTAGGGGGGCCTCTCCTCGGGTTAACTCAAGTAGCACATGACTCAAGACGCCCTGGGTAGCCACTGTGGGTCCCTTTAGGGTCAGGGTGCACAGTCTGGGGTGGGAAGGGGGCCCATTTTTCTGGGGGTCCCTGTTCCCTCCGGGGTGGTGCATGAGATAACGCTTATTTACCATCTGGCAGGTGCACCCAGACACTGGCATCTCCTCCAAGGCCATGAGCATCATGAACTCCTTTGTCAATGACATCTTCGAGCGATTGGCCTCGGAGGCCTCGCGCCTGGCCCAGTACAACCACCACTCCACCATCACCAGCCGTGAGGTGCAGACGGCAGTGAGGCTGCTGCTGCCCGGCGAGCTGGCCAAGCATGCTGTCTCTGAGGGCACCAAGGCCGTCACCAAGTACACCAGCAGCAAGTGACCACCTGGGCCCCAATAAACCCCGTTGCACTCACCAAGCCTCTGATTCATGGCGCCGGGGGACGGGAGGTATCGTTCGCCGTTGCCGTGGGGATGGCGCGGTTGCCATGGCGACGGGCGCGGCCTGGCGCGCGGGGAAGCCGCGGGGCCCGGCCCAGGCGGCGCCGGCAGGGCGGGCCTGGCGGCGGGCGCGGGGGGGTGCGTGGCGGTGGGCCCTCGCAGGCGTGCCGGGGCTCGGGACTGCTGGCGGGGGGTGAGGGCGCCGAGGCGGCGGCCGCGCGCCCCGTTCGCGAGCGCCCCACTCGCCCGTCGGTGCGGGCTGCCGTCAGCCCCCCTCCGCGGGGCCCGGCCCAGCCCGCCGGCACCTCTCCGCACGGGGCGGCGAAGGGACGGGTGGTCTCCGCCGCGGGCGGCCGCCGCTCCTGGGGCCAGGGTCTGGTCAGGTCCCCGGGTGGCGAGGAGCGGAGAGGCTCCCGCTCCGGTCCCGCCGCTGACTCGGGGGGGCGGGGGGCGGGCGGGATCTGGGCAGGGAGCGAGGGGCGGCAGGAGAAGAGGGTGCAGGGCCTCGGGGAGTGGGGGTTGGGGGGGGGTTCACTGAATTTCACTGAATTATTTTTAGAGTTGGAAGGGACCATAGAGATCATCCAGTCCAACTCCCCTGCTGAAGCAGG